>WNWK01006299.1:2500-75000 GCA_009830355.1 Cherax destructor
GCTGGGAGACTTCAGTAGTGTCAGTCTGAGCTGGGAGACTTCAGTGGTGTCAGCCTGAGCTGGGAGACTTCAGTAGTGTCAGTCTGAGCTGGGAGACTTCAGTAGTGTCAGTCTGAGCTGGGAGACTTCAGTAGTGTCAGTCTGAGCTGGAGACTTCAATAGTGTCAGTCTGAGCTGGAAGACTTCAGTAGTGTCAGTCTGAGCTGGCAGACTTCAGTAGTGTCAGTCTGAGCTGGGAGACTTCAGTAGTGTCAGTCTGAGCTGGCAGACTTCAGTAGTGTCAGTCTGAGCTGGGAGACTTCAGTAGTGTCAATCTTAGCTGGCAGACTTCAGTAGTTTCAGTCTGAGCTGGCAGACTTCAGTAGTGTCAGTCTGAGCTGGCAGACTTCAGTAGTGTCAGTCTGAGCTGGCCAACTTCAGTAGTGTCAGTCTGAGCTGGCCGACTTCAGTAGTGTCAGTCTGAGCTGGCCAACTTCAGTAGTGTCAGTCTGAGCTGGCAGACTTCAGTAGTGTCAGTCTGAGCTGGCAGACTTCAGTAGTGTCAGTCTGAGCT
Source organism: Cherax destructor (assembly GCA_009830355.1). Lineage (NCBI taxonomy): Eukaryota > Metazoa > Arthropoda > Malacostraca > Decapoda > Parastacidae > Cherax > Cherax destructor. Next base: position 3,054 of record WNWK01006299.1, read on the forward strand.
GGCAGACTTCAGTAGTGGTGAGAATATCATCAAACATTCCAGAGTTACCTTCCAGCAGTGCTGTAGTTACTACTACCACACCTTCAGTTATCTTCCACCAGTGCTGCAGTTACTACTACCACACCTTCAGAGTTACCTTCCAGCAGTGCTGCAGTTACTACTACCACACCTTCAGAGTTACCTTCCAGCAGTGCTGTAGTTACTACTACCACACCTTCAGAGTTACCTTCCAGCAGTGCTGTAGTTACTACTATCACACCTTCAGTTATCTTCCAGCAGTGCTGTAGTTACTACTACCACACCTTCAGTTACCTTCCAGCAGTGCTGTAGTTACTACTACCACACCTTCAGAGTTACCTTCCAGCAGTGCTGCAGTTACTACTACCACACCTTCAGTTACCTTCCAGCAGTGCTGTAGTTACTACTATCACACCTTCAGTTATCTTCCAGCAGTGCTGTAGTTACTACTACCACACCTTCAGAGTTACCTTCCAGCAGTGCTGTAGTTACTACTACCACACCTTCAATTACCTTCCAGCAGTGCTGTAGTTACTACTATCACACCTTCAGTTATCTTCCAGCAGTGCTGTAGTTACTACTACCACACATTCAGAGTTACCTTCCAGCAGTGCTGTAGTTACTACTACCACACCTTCAGTTACCTTCCAGCAGTGCTGAGTTACTACTACTCACACTTTCAGAGTTACCTTCCAGCAGTGCTGCAGTTACTATACCAACACCTTCGAGTTACCTTCCAGCAGTGCTGTAGTTCTACTACCACACCTTCATTACTTTCCAGCAGTGCTGTACACTACCACACCTTCAGTTACCTTCCAGCAGTGCTGCGTTACTACTACACACCTTCAGTTACTTCAGCAGTGTGTAGTACTTACTACACCTTCAGTTACCTCCGCAGTGTGTAGTTACTACTACCAACCTTCGATATCTTCCAGCAGTGGCTGTAGTTACTACTACCACACCTTCAAGTTACTCCAGCAGTGCTGTAGTTACTACTACCACACCTTCAGAGTTACCTTCAGCAGTGCTGAAGTTACTACTACCAACCTTCAGTTACCTTCAGCAGTGCAGCTAGTTACTACTACACACCTTCAGAGTTATCTTCCAGCAGTGCTGTAGTTACTACTACCACACCTTCAGAGTTACCTTCCAGCAGTGCTGTAGTTACTACTACCACACTTTCAGAGTTATCTTCCAGCAGTGCTGTAGTTACTACTACCACACCTTCAGAGTTACCTTCCAGCAGTGCTGTAGTTTCTACTACCACACCTTCAGTTACCTTCCAGCAGTGCTGTAGTTACTACTACCACACCTTCAGAGTTACCTTCCAGCAGTGCTGTAGTTTCTACTACCACACCTTCAGAGTTATCTTCCAGCAGTGTTGTAGTTACTACTACCACACCTTCAGAGTTACCTTCCAGCAGTGCTGTAGTTACTACTACCACACCTTCAGAGTTACCTTCCAGCAGTGCTGTAGTTACTACTACCACACCTTCAGAGTTATCTTCCAGCAGTGCTGCAGTTACTACTACCACACCTTCAGTTACCTTCCAGCAGTGTTGTAGTTACTACTACCACACCTTCAGAGTTACCTTCCAGCAGTGCTGTAGTTACTACTACCACACCTTCAGTTACCTTCCAGCAGTGCTGTAGTTACTACTACCACACCTTCAGAGTTACCTTCCAGCAGTGCTGTAGTTACTACTACCACACCTTCAGTTACCTTCCAGCAGTGCTGTAGTTACTACTACCACACCTTCAGTTACCTTCCAGCAGTGCTGTAGTTACTACTACCACACCTTCAGTTACCTTCCAGCAGTGCTGTAGTTACTACTACCACACCTTCAGAGTTACCTTCCAGCAGTGCTGTAGTTACTACTACCACACCTTCAGTTACCTTCCAGCAGTGATGTAGTTACTACTACCACACCTTCAGTTACCTTCCAGCAGTGCTGTAGTTACTACTACCACACCTTCAGAGTTACCTTCCAGCAGTGCTGCAGTTACTACTACCACACCTTCAGTTACCTTCCAGCAGTGCTGCAGTTACTACTACCACACCTTCAGTTACCTTCCAGCAGTGATGTAGTTACTACTACCACACCTTCAGAGTTACCTTCCAGCAGTGCTGCAGTTACTACTACCACACCTTCAGAGTTATCTTCCAGCAGTGCTGCAGTTACTATCTTTCTGGATGATTTATCTCACACAAATTCTAGTCAGCTGAAAGCAGAATTGTGAATATTCTATGACTATGGTACGTGTAGCCATGGAATATCTGGGAAAACAAAGGGCACGTGCAAGTTTTGACTATCCAACCTTTTTCACTCTGATATGTAGCGCACTCGGCTCACATACTGAGGTCCGTGGATCGATCCCCACTACGGGTGGAAACATTAAGGCGTGTTTCCTTAAGACACCTGCTGTCCATGTTCACCTAGCAATAAGTAGGTACCTGGGTGTTAGTCGACTTATGTGAGTCGCATCCTGGGGACAAAATTGAAATAAGTTGCCCGAAATGCTCTGCATAAGAAGGGGCTTTCTATATAATAGTATGCCATTGATGTCAGCTTTGGTCTGTATAAGTTGTATCATTTACTTGTATAAATAAAGATTAATATTATTATTACATTAGTCCATGAACAACAATGCTACAACACAAACCGCCCTGAATATCATTTGGAAGGGACAAGGAGGTACAGCCCCCACCAACCTTGTAACACTAACTACAGTAGTTACAATCATTCCATAGCAATTTATTTTTTAGTGCTAGAAAACGGAAAATATTGAAAGTGACAAAAATACTGCACCACCTCTGAGCCATGTTAGACTGGAGGCTCAGCCAGTGGTCGCCATTCCACAACCACAAACATTGAAGTCAACAACAAAATCCCCACAACAAACAAACACTACTACTTTATTTGCATTTGCGAAGATACAGGACCTGAAGAGGCACGTCTTCTAATAACATGTTCATTTTTCCACTATAATCTACCTTGTTCATAATTACTATCGTATTTGCTTTGTTTCGTAAGGTGAAGTGCAGGATCTTTCCTTAATTCATGGTATAACTTGACAAATCTTTGAGGACAATTGTGGAGTCCAATGCCATGTTTGCAGCCTTCACAGAGACTCACACAAAAGACCACTTTCACAACGAACTATGGATCCCAGGATACAACTTATTCAGAAGCGACAGAAAGAACAGGCAACAAGGGATGGTTGGCCTCTGTCACACAGTCGTTCATTTGCCCAGAGTTACTAAACACCACAAATGATATAGTTGAACTTTTAGCAATAAAGATTGAAAACCAAAACCTTGTCATTGTGGTTGAATATAAGCCTCCAGATGCAACTTTCCAACAGTTATTGAAAACTGATGACTATCTTGAAAACCTTACAACCAAAGCAAAAAATATCTTGGTGATAGTGATTTCAATTTTAGACAAAATGGAAGAATGTAGCAAATAATTTTATAGCAGATATAATCCCGGAAGGTAGCTCAGACGAAAATAGACAGGCAGACAGACACACACACACAAGGTGGTAATTGCAGTGATGTATAATACACCACAGAACAGCAGGAGGCCAAGGCAAGAGTATGATAAGAGTAACAGAGCGATGGTTGACACTCTGGCTGAAGTGGCCGGAAGGGCAAAGCTACTGACTGTGGGTGACTTTAATCACAAAGAAATTGACTGGGAGAACTTGGAGCCACATGGGAGCCCAGAAACATGGAGGGCTAAGTTGATGGAGGTGGTACTGGGAAACCTCATGTACCAACACGTAAGGGACACTACCAGAGAGAGAGGAGAGGATGAACCAGCAAGACTGGACCTAGTATTCAAGTGTGCTAGAGAATGGAAGAAGTATAGAAGGCAAAGGACCCAGGAGAATAAGGAGAGCAGTCGTAGAGCCAGAAATGAATATGCACAGGTAAGAAGGGAAGCCCAACGACAATACGAAAATAACATAGCAGCAAAAGCAAAATCTGACCCGAAGCTGTTGTACAGCCACATCAAGAGAAAAATAACAGTCAAGGACCAGGTAATCAGGATGTGGAAGGAAGGAGGGGAGATCAGAAGAAACGACCGAGAAGTATATGAGGACCTTAACATGAGTTTCAAAGAAGTGATCATGGTGGAGGCAGAAGGGACTCCAGAAAGACGAAGAGGTGGAGTACACCATCAAGTGTTGGACACAATGCATACAACAGAGGAAGAAGTGAAGAGGCTGCTAAGCAAGCTAGATACCTCAAAGGCGATGGGGCCGGATAACATCTCTCCGTGGGTCCTGAGAGAGGGAGTAGAGGCGCTATGTGTACCACTAACAACAATCTTCAACACATCTATCGAAACAGGTCGACTACCTGAGGTATGGAAGACAGCAAATGTAGACAGATACGAAGCACTAAACTACAGACCAGTGTCACTAACATGTATAGTATGCAAAGTCATGGAGAAGATTATCAGAAGAGTGGTGGAGCACATAGAATGGAATGAGCTTATCAACGACAACCAGCACGGTTTCAGGGACGGGAAATCCTGTGTCTCAAACCTACTGGAGTTCTATGACAGGGTGACAGAAGTAAGACAAGAGAGAGGGTGGGTAGATTGCATTTTCTTGGACTATAAGAAGGCTTTTGACACAGTTCCACACAAGATATTAGTACATAAGCTGGAAGACCAGGCAGGTATAACAGGGAAGGCACTGCAATGGATCAGGGAATACCTGTCAGGAAGACATCAGCGACTCATGGTACGTGACGAGGTGTCAAAGTGGGCGCCTGTGACAAGTTGGTATTCCAAAGGGTTCAGTCCTATGACCGGTGCTGTTTCTGGTGTATGTGAACGATATAATGGAAGGAATAGACTCAGAAGTGTCCCTGTTTGCAGATGATGTGAAGTTGATGAGAAGAATTCAGTCGGACGAAAACCAGGCGGAACTACAAAGGGATCTGGACAGGCTGCAGGCCTGGTCTGGAAACTGGCTCCTGGAGTTCAACCCCACCAAGTGCAAAGTCATGAAGACTGAGGAAGGACAAAGAAGACCGCAGATGGAGTACTGTCTAGGGGGTCAGAGACAACAAACCTCATCTGAGGCGCACATCAACCAAATAACTGTTGCAGCATATGGGCGCCTAGCAAACCTAAGAATAATATTCCGACATCTCAATAAGGAATCGTTCAGGACCCTGTACACCGTGTATGTCAGGCCTATATTGGAGTATGCAGCACCAGTTTGGAACCCACACCTAGCCAAGCATGTAAGGAAATTAGAGAAAGTGTAAAGGTTTGTAACAAGACTAGTCCCGGAACTAAGGGGTATGTCCTACGAGGAGAAGTTAAGGGAAATAGACCTGACGACACTGGAGGACAGGAGAAATAGGGGGGATATGATAACGACATATAAAATAGAGAGGAATTGACAAGGTGGACAGAGACAGGATGTTCCAGAGATGGGACACAGCAACGAGAGGTCACAATTAGAAGTTGAAGACTCAGATGAATCACAGGGATGTTAGGAAGTATTTATTCAGTCACAGAGATGTCAGGAAGTGGAATAGTCTGGAAAGTGATGTAGTGGAGGTAGGATCCATACATAGAAGAAGAGATATGATAAAGCTCATGAAGCAGGAAGAGTGACCTAGTAGCGACCAGTGAAGAGGCGGGGCTAGGAGCTGTGAATCGACCCCGGCAACCACAACTAGGTGATTACAACTAGGTGAATACACACACACACACACAGGAGCTGTTGGATCTCTAAAAAATTCACCCTATGCCAGTAAACAGTGGAGCCAACAAGACAACTTGACCTTATTTTCATGAATAATAATGACCTGGTACCTGACATAACAGTATCAAAGACAGTTAATTCAGATCACAACCTTATCGAAGTTCAGACCTGCATACACAGAGGTTCTGACCAACCACATACACAGTGGTTCTGACCAACCACATACACAGAGGTTCTGACCAACCACACACACAGGGGTTCTGACCAACCACACACACAGGGGTTCTGACCAACCACATACACAGAGGTTCTGACCAACCACACACACAGGGGTTCTGACCAACCACACACACAGGGGTTCTGACCAACCACACACACAGGGGTTCTGACCAACCACACACACAGAGGTTCTGACCAACCACACACACAGGGGTTCTGACCAACCACACACACAGGGGTTCTGACCAACCACATACACAGAGGTTCTGACCAACCACACACACAGGGTTCTGACCAACCACACACACAGGGGTTCTGATCAACCACACACACAGAGGTTCTGACCAACCACACACACAGGGGTTCTGACCAACCACACACACAGGGGTTCTGACCAGCAACACACAAAGAGGTCTTGACCAGCAATATACACAGAGGTCCTGACCAGCATCATACATAGGTACGAGGGTGTCTTCGCCCTGTCTTCAAGACCCCTGGCTGTCTTCAAGACCCCTAGCAATCTTCAAGACCCCTGGCTGCCTTCAAAACCCCTGGCTGTCTTCAAGATCCCTGGCTGTCTTCAAGACCCCTGATTGTCTTCAAGACCCCTGGTTGTCTTAAAGACCCCTGGTTGTCTCCAAGACCCTTGTGGCTGTCTTGACCCCTGATTGTCTTCAAGACCCATGATTGTCTTCAAAAATCCTAGGAAGACCCCTGATTGTCACAGGAGCTGTTGGATCTCTAAAAAATTCACCCTATGCCAGTAAACAGTGGAGCCAACAAGACAACTTGACCTTATTTTCATGAATAATAATGACCTGGTACCTGACATAACAGTATCAAAGACAGTTAATTCAGATCACAACCTTATCGAAGTTCAGACCTGCATACACAGAGGTTCTGACCAACCACATACACAGTGGTTCTGACCAACCACATACACAGAGGTTCTGACCAACCACACACACAGGGGTTCTGACCAACCACACACACAGGGGTTCTGACCAACCACATACACAGAGGTTCTGACCAACCACACACACAGGGGTTCTGACCAACCACACACACAGGGGTTCTGACCAACCACACACACAGGGGTTCTGACCAACCACACACACAGAGGTTCTGACCAACCACACACACAGGGGTTCTGACCAACCACACACACAGGGGTTCTGACCAACCACATACACAGAGGTTCTGACCAACCACACACACAGGGGTTCTGACCAACCACACACACAGGGGTTCTGATCAACCACACACACAGAGGTTCTGACCAACCACACACACAGGGGTTCTGACCAACCACACACACAGGGGTTCTGACCAGCAACACACAAAGAGGTCTTGACCAGCAATATACACAGAGGTCCTGACCAGCATCATACATAGGTACGAGGGTGTCTTCGCCCTGTCTTCAAGACCCCTGGCTGTCTTCAAGACCCCTAGCAATCTTCAAGACCCCTGGCTGCCTTCAAAACCCCTGGCTGTCTTCAAGATCCCTGGCTGTCTTCAAGACCCCTGATTGTCTTCAAGACCCCTGGTTGTCTTAAAGACCCCTGGTTGTCTCCAAGACCCTTGTGGCTGTCTTGACCCCTGATTGTCTTCAAGACCCATGATTGTCTTCAAAAATCCTAGGAAGACCCCTGATTGTCTTCAAGAATCCTGGCTGTCTTTAAAATCCCTGGTTGTCTTCAAGACCGCTGGTTGTCTTCAACACCTCTGGTTGTGTTCATGAAGGTTCTGGACAGACACGTAAAGTCAGTACCTGACGAGCCGAGCGGGGGTTCCTACGTTGGTTTACGTGCGGCCAGCAGCAACAACTTGGTTTATCAGGCCTTGATTTACCACGAGGCCTGGTCATGGACCTCCTCAATGCCACCACATACCACAGCACAATACCTCTCCACCACTACATACCATCCCTTCCTGTCCCTAATTCATTCCTACCTTAACAAACAGCTAAACAAATCCTTCTCACTAATCCATCATCCCCAGGTGGTCATTTTAAACTACCCACAACCCCCTACCACCCACCCCCACCTAGGTCTGATCGTGGGAGATGAATGGGCAGGAAGTGTTAGTGTGGGTCCCCCTACGAGGGGGAGAAGAGCACTGAAAAACACTTTGAGTAGAGGAAAGAGGAACAGGAGGGGAAGGAGAAACAGAAGGGGAAGGAGGAACAGGAGGGGAAGGAGAAACAGGAGGGGAAGGAGGAACAGGAGGGGAAGGAGAAACAGGAGGGGAAGGAGGAACAGGAGGGAAGGAGAAACAGGAGGGGAAGGAGGAACAGGAGGGGAAGGAGGAACAGAAGGGGAAGGAGAAACAGGAGGGGAAGGAAGAACAGGAGGGGAAGGAGAAACAGGAGGGGAAGGAGGAACAGGAGGGGAAGGAGAAACAGGAGGGGAAGGAGGAACAGGAGGGGAAGGAGAAACAGGAGGGGAAGGAGGAACAGGAGGGGAAGGAGAAAAAGGAGGGGAAGGAGGAACAGGAGGGGAAGGAGGAACGCAGCTTGACTTCTTTCTTCTATTATCACTGCCGCTGCTATTCCTACCCCTCCTACTCTTACTACCACTACTACTATTACTAGTAGTAGTACTATTACTAGTAGTAGTAGTGTCAACAAGTAGTGTGACCCACGACTGTGTGTGGGAGACAAGTAATGTGACCCACGACTGTGTGTGGGAGACAAGTAATGACCCACGACTGTGTGGGAGACAACAAGTAGTGTGACCCACGACTGTGTGTGGGAGACAAGTAATGTGACCCACGACTGTGTGGGAGACAATAAGTAGTGTGACCCACGACTGTGTGTGTGGGAGACAATAAGCAGTGTGACCCACGCCTACTGACCCCCACCTGACCTCAATATATGACCTTCCTGCCCACCACACTTGGTTTTCCTGCTGTGGGTGGGTTGGGCGTGGCGTGGTGGGTGGGTGGGTGTGTGGGTGGGTGGGTGTAGGTGCAGGTCTTGTAGTAACTGATGCTGAATGTCAAAGGGCGGAGGAGGTGGAGACGAAACAGGAAGAGGAGGAGGAAGAAGGGAAGACGAGGAGATGGAGAGAATAAGAGAAGAGAAAGAGAAGAGGAAGACGACACGATGCTCTGGACTGTCAGATAGCGATAAAAACTACAACATGTATGTGACAGCAGTAACAGCCTGGTTAATCAGTCCCTGATCCACCACGAGACCTGGTGGTGGCCCGGGCCGCGGGGGCCTTGACCCCCGGAACACCCTCCAGGTATACTCCAGGTATACAGGGAGGCGTAGACTCAGTATGAAAGATTTCTTCTTGTTGTTTATAACTGCGGACTTCGCATAATGATACAGTTATCAGGTGTAGTTATTAAGATAGATCATTGTAATCTGGTATTATCCTCGTATATAATCCACCGTCAGCAACATGTCAAGACATGTCAAGACATCTTATTAATGAAAGAAGGAGACCAGATATATTAAGCAACTTTCTTAAATTTGCTTGTAACAGATAAGTGAACTGTAGATGTAAATCCAGATGTATTAGTGTTAACCCTTTTGAGGCCTAGCTCCTAGGCCTATTGTGTAGTCATATACTCTTGCGCTACCCTACACAGGATGGATGTGGAGTGCACAATAAACTAGAAACTTCCCTGGCAAAATCTAAGTCGACAGCAACGGCTGAGGAACAAAAAGGCACAAAACAATTTACAAGTCATAGTGTAACTTGTAAATGGTCCAAGTGGGACCGAAACGTCGTGGTAAGTTTCTCTCCCTCCGGTTTACTTGTGTAACAGCTGAGGAATTCACAAATCAGATAAGGAAGATAGATAGCTATATTGAAAGGCTGGAAAATCCCACACCAAATATATCCTCGTGGGAGGTTTCAATCTCCCACATGCAAGGTTAAACATAATTCTTCACAACATTATACCAGAAACAGTTGCTGGAAGCACCTTGCTTCAATAGGTACATACCAGGCAACTAATGACGCTTTCTGAAAACATCGCTTTGACCCAACATAACTGAGCCCACTAGAAATGAAAATACGCTGCTTTTGATTTTCACAAACAACGAGGAACTCATCATAGACACAACAATCACAAAAATAATATAGTACTCTGAAGAGTTCAGCTCCATGGAGCTGAACTCTTCTCCAGGCTGAGGGACTGACCACCTTGTTCCAGACCATGAAGCTGAACTCTTCTCCAGGCTGAGGGACTGACCACCTTGTTCCAGACCATGAAGTTGAACTCTTCTCCAGGCTGAGGGACTGACCACCTTGTTCCAGACCATGGTGCTGAACTCTTCTCCAGGCTGAGGGACTGACCACCTTGTTCCAGACCATGAAGCTGAACTCTTCTCCAGGCTGAGGGACTGACCACCTTGTTCCAGACCATGGAGCTGAACTCTTCTCCAGGCTGAGGGACTGACCACCTTGTTCCAGACCATGAAGCTGAACTCTTATCCAGGCTGAGGGACTGACCACCTTGTTCCAGACCATGGAGCTGAACTCTTCTCCAGGCTGAGGGACTGACCACCTTGTTCCAGACCATGGAGCTGAACTCTTCTCCAGGCTGAGGGACTGACCACCTTGTTCCAGACCATGGAGCTGAACTCTTCTCCAGGCTGAGGGACTGACCACCTTGTTCCAGACCATGAAGCTGAACTCTTCTCCAGGCTGAGGGACTGACCACCTTGTTCCAGACCATGGAGCTGAACTCTTCTCCAGGCTGAGGGACTGACCACCTTGTTCCAGACCATGGAGCTGAACTCTTCTCCAGGCTGAGGGACTGACCACCTTGTTCCAGACCATGGAACTGAACTCTTCTCCAGCCTGAGGGACTGACCACCTTGTTCCAGACCATGAAGCTGAACTCTTCTCCAGGCTGAGGGACTGACCACCTTGTTCCAGACCATGAAGCTGAACTCTTCTCCAGGCTGAGGGACTGACCACCTTGTTCCAGACCATGAAGCTGAACTCTTCTCCAGGATGAGGGACTGACCACCTCAAATAATTTTTATCCAAGGTTGATGGACTGATTACATCATCTTGATTCCATAACTACTGCTCCCTTTGTATTTGACTGAAGAAGTCTACTGTGTAGGTGAAACGTTGCAACAATAAAGATACCCAACTGTTGCACATGTGTCTTAATCTTCAACTTGTCGGTATTTTATACAATTTTCAACAACCACAGAATTGACTGGGACAAAATGAACCAAGAACTACCAGACACATCCTGGGAAACAATCATAAGAACCATAAATCCTCACCAGTGTCTGGAAAACCTGAACACAGTACCATAACATTGTATTCATGTTGGGAGAATTACCCACAATATGTTAGCTAAAAGGTCACAAGTGCAACTAATATGACATTTTATTGTGGCAACGTTTCGCTCTACAGGGTAACTGCTTTACAAAGCTCCTGGAGAGCGAAACGTTGCCACAATAAAATGTCACATTAGTTGGACTTGTGTCCCAACATAAGCATACATACAAGGTCTGTATTAAATATGTTGCACTGAGGGAAGCTGGAGGAAGATCAGAGAGAACGTAGAAGATGCTATGAAAGAAGGGAAAGGCGTGACAGTCGCTAAAACCTTGGCCACCTTCAAATTTAGGTTAAATGTGAATAAATTATTTACAGACCGACAAGTTAGTAAATGACACTATTGATAGACTCAACACATCGACTCCAGACTCAGAGATTAAGGAAAATCAACCTGACAACACTAGAGGACAGGAGGGATTAGGGGGACATGATAACGACATATAAAATACTGAAAGAAATTGACAAGGTGGATAGCGATATGATGTTTCGGAGATGTGACACAGCAACAAGGCGTCACAACTGGAAGTTGAAGACTCAGATGAGTCACAGGGATGTTAGGAAGTATTTCTTTAGTCATAGTTGTCAGAAAGTGGAACAATCTGGAGTGATGTAGTGGAGGCAGGATCCATACATAGCTCTAAGAAAAGGTATGATAAAAATCATGGAGCAGGGAGAGAGTGGACCTAGTAGCAACCAGCGAAGAGGCGGGGCCAGGAACCGTGACTCGACCCCTGCAACCACAAATAGATGAGTATACACACACACACACAGTGTCAACAACCTTCAGTACAGCCAGGAAATACGAAACTACTCTACTAGGCTATAATCCTAAGACAATATCCTGTGACGGATGATTTCCTTGAGAGAGAGAGAGAGAGAGAGAGAGAGAGAGAGAGAGAGAGAGAGAGAGAGAGAGGGAAGAAGATAGATAGATAGAGAGAGAGAGAGAGAGAGAGAGAGAGAGAGAGAGAGAGAGAGAGAGAGAGAGAGAGAGGGGTAGATAGAGAGAGAGAGAGAAGAGAGAGAGAGAGAGAGAGAGAGAGAGAGAGAGAGAGAGAGAGAGAGAGAGAGAGAGAGAGAGACAGACAGACAGATGTAGATAACAGCTCTTAGCTTGTAAAGTTAGAACCTCAACCTAACATTCTAATAACCTGTGGTGTAAGGAGAAAGAGAGAGAGAGAGAAAGAGAGAGAGAGAGAGAGAGAGAGAGAGAGAGAGAGAGAGAGAGAGAGAGAGAGAGAGAGAGAGAGAGAGAGAGAGAGAAAGAAATCCATAATTTTCATGCCAAATACAGAAATGCTGTCAGTTTGTGGACTTTGGCTAGCAGTAGTTAGTGCTTGTGGTTGACAGTGTAGTCAGATTTAAGACGTAAGAACCTTCACTACACGTGTAAGTACAGTCAAGCACCTCAATTACTGGGAACGTTTGAAGTCCCCTGACCTGTACTTCTTGGAACGTAGGCGAGAGGGATGCATCATAATTTACACCTGGAAGATCCTAGATGGACTAGTCCCAAATCTGCACACGAAAATCACTCAATACGAAAGCAAAAGACTGGGCAGGTGGTGCAACATCCCCACAGTGAAAAGCAGGGGCACCACGAGTACACTACGAGACAACACAATAAGTGTCAGGAGTCCAAGACTGTTCAACTGCCTACCATCATACATAAGGGGAATTAGCAATAGACACCTGGCTGTCTTCAAGACCCCCGGATGTCTTCAAGACCCCTGGCCCAGTCTTCAAGACCCCTGGTTGTCTTCAAGACCCCTGGTTGTCTTCAAGACCCCTGGTTGTCTTCAAGACCCCTGGCCCAGTCTTCAAGACCCCTGGTTGTCTTCAAGAGGGAGCTGGACAGTTACCTAGTCAGTACCTGACCAGCCTGGCTGTGGTTCCTCCGTTGGTTTACGTGTGGTCAGCAATAACAGCCTGGTTGATTAGTTCCTGATCCACCACGAGGCCTGGTCATGGACCTGGCCTCGTGGTGGATCAGGGACTAACAGTTGATTAACGGTCCACCCTCCAGGTAGACTATTAATCAACTGAGGCAGGATGACAGCTCTTATCCTGTTACTCAACCTTCTGGCCACAGTAATCGAGTACAATCTGTCAACTTCTTGTAGGCCGACTCTTATAAAAGCCTTGAAAATATCACACTGTAGGCATAGGGATTTGTGCGAAATTTTAGGAGCACAATAATAGTAGTAGTAGTATTAATAGTAGAATAGTACTAGTAATAGTAGTAGTAGTGGGAGTAGTAATAATAGTAATAGTAGTAGTAACAATAGTGGTGGTAGTTGTAATAGTAGATAAATTAGACACATGTGCAACACTTAGGTATCTTTATTGAGGAAACGTTTCGCCACACAGTGGCTTCATCAGTCCATACAAAGGATAATGGTGAAGACCAGGAGGAGTTTGAGGCAATCAGTCCCTCAGCCTTGAGTCGATGTAATCAGTCCATCAATCTTAAAAAGAATACAGCATATGTGCGAAGAAGTGGCTTATATACTGTAGACACATATGCTGTATTCTTTTCAAGATTGACGGACTGATTACATTGACTCAAGGCTGAGGGAATGATTACCTCAAACTCCTGCTCTTCACCATTATCCTTTGTATGGACTGATGAAGCCACTGTGTGGCGAAACGTTTCCTCAATAAAGATACCCAAGTGTTGCATATATGTCTAATTTACCAACTTGTCGGTTCTCTGAACCATTTATGTACGTGGTAATAGTAGTAGTATTAATAATAATAATATAATATCAGTAATATAATAATAATAATATAATAACAGTAATATAATAATAATAATATAATAACAGTAATATAATAATAATAAAATATAACAATAATAAGTATTAATAATAAAAAATTATTAATAACAATAAAAGTTCTTACCTGTATAGAGGGTGAATGTGTATATTATCCTGGTATACACTGTTACAATACACACTGATGTTATATAAATTCCTTAAGTACTAACATCACATACTTCCACATATTTCCCATCACATGTTAGAGCTTGAGTCTATCTTAGGCTCTATAAAACAGAAGGAACGTTCATTTTAGAGCTTCGAGACGTCTTATGGTACAAAGTGTGAAGGAGTTTCAGTCAGTGACTGATTCTGAAGAAGGTTTCAGTCAGTGACTGATCCTAAAAGAAGTTTCAGTGAGGAGTGGTGGTGCAGGAGGCGACAACACACCCACCCTCGACGGTGGCCAGACGCCATCTGAGTGTTTTCACTCAGTGCTCTCACTCTACCCCCCTTCCCCGAGACCCTCAAGCAACAGCAAATGACAATGCTCATCCTGATGTAGGCGAGTTACGATTGGTCGGTGAGGGCAAGGTGGGTCGTGGGAAGCAGCGTCCCCGAACACACAAGAACAGCAGAGGAACATCCCTGGTCATGCCTAAGGGAATAATATTCTTTCATTTACGATTTCCCTTTTATTAGACACTGGTACAGCATGGTGGTGGTAGCTACGATCTCACCAGGCAAGGGTAAGTTAATAAGTTTATTTAGGCACATGCACATATAAGTACAATTATCATACATAGTGTAAATTACCTAGGATAACCCCCAAAAAAAGTCAGAGACCTATTTCCACTGGTATCCTCGTATTTCCATTGAGGTCTTTGTATTTCCACTGGTATCCTCGTATTTCCATTGAAGTCTTTGTATTTCCACTGGTATCTTCGAATTTCCATTGGGGTCCTTGTATTTCCATTGGGGTCATTGTATTTTCATTATGGTCATTGTATTTCCATTGGGGTCCTCATATTTCCATTGGGGTCATTGTATTTTCATTGGGGTCATTGTATTTCCTTTGGAGTTCTTGTATTTCCTTTGGGTTTCTTGTATTTCCACTGAGATCCTTGTATTTCCATTGGGGTCCAAGACAGCGAACCAGTGAAGGGATCCATACACAGCTTTAAGAATAGGTATGACACGGCTCACACTACCTAAAGTGAACCCTGTTAGTGGCCAGGAGCTGAGACTCAACCTCTGCAACCACAAATAAGTAAGCACACCAGCAAGTATGAGTGCTACGATACTCAAATTTAATCTACCTGGAGGATATTCCGGGGGTCAACGCCCCTCCTGGAAGGTGTTCTGGGGGTCAACGCCCCTGCTGGAGGATGTTCCAGGGGGTCAACGCCCCTCCTAGTTTGTTTCGGGGGTCAACGCCCCTCCTAGTTTGTTTCGGGGGTCAACGCCCCTCCTAGTTTGTTTCGGGGGTCAACGCCCCTCCTAGTTTGTTTCGGGGGTCAACGCCCCTCCTGGAGGGTGTTCCGGGGTCAACGCCCCTCCTGAAGGGTTCCGGGGGGTCAACGCCCCTCCTAGAGTGTTCTGGGGGGTCAACGCCCCTCCTGGAGTGTTCCGGGGGGTCAACGCCCCTCCTGGAGTGTTCCGGGGGGTCAACGCCCCTTCTGGAGTGTTCCGGGGGTCAACGCCCCTCCTGAAGGGTGTTCCGGGGTCATAGCCCCTCCTGGAGGGTGTTCCGGGGTCAACGCCCTTCCTGGAGAGTGTTCCGGGTGTCAACGCCCCTCCTGGAGTGTTCCGAGTGTCAACGCCCCTCCTGGAGTGTTCCGAGGGTCAACGCCCCTCCTGGAGTGTTCCGGGGGTCAACGCCCCTCCTGTAGTGTTCCGGGGGTTAACGCCTCTCCTCGAGGGGGTCAATGCCCCTCCTGGAGTGTGTTCCGGGAATAAACACCCCCCGTGGAGGGTGTTCTGGTGGAGGGTGTTGAAAATCCTGCGTTACATTACAATTACTGAGTTATCTGTCAGTATTAAGCACCCCTGCTTTACACTGAAGGTGTCTGCACTGTCTGCGAAGCCTATTACTTTCATACAGAGTGATTTCAGTATGCAGGTTTGGAACTAATATCTCCAGGATTTTCCCTGGGTAAACTATGATGTATCGTTCTCGCCTACTTTCCAAGGAGTACAGTTTAAGGGACATCAAATGTACCCAATAATTTAGGTTCAGAGAACCGACAAGTTGATAAATTAGACACACGTGGAAACATTTCGCCTCACAGTGGCGTTTGAGGTAATCAGTCCCTCAGTCTTGATGGACTGATCACATCGACTCCAGGCTGAGGGACTGATTACCACAATCTCCTCCTGAGCTTCACCTTTCTTCTTTGTATTAGACTGAAGAAGCCACTTTGTGGCGAAACGTCTCCACAATAAACATACCCAAATGATGCACATTTATCTAAATTATCACCAACTTGCAGACTTGAACAAGGGAGCGAAACGTCGCTATAAGTTTCATTGTGCTATGTCCAGGTTACTTGTGTATGAACACAATACAACCTTCACTGTATATATAAATTCAGTCAAGCGAACCATTCATCTACACTTCAAGTTGGTCAATAAAAAATACATACACATCTTACAAACTAATTTTTTTCGCAACGCACCGGTCATATCCCACCGAGGCAGAGTGACCTAAAAAGAAAAACCAAAGTTTCTCTTTTCAAATGTAGTAATTTATACAGGAGGAGTTACTCTTGCTCCTGGCATTTTAGTCGCCTCTTACGACACGCATGGCTTACGGAGGTAAGATTCTTTTCCACCTCTTCACGGAGATTACAAACTAATGTCATTACCAAAATGATCATTGTCCAAGTCAGCGCAGTTATGTCTAAGAGCAGCACTTGGCACACAGTCTGGCCGCTACACACAACAATCCTCTTAACTAACAAATAACGAGATTTAACAGAAAGAACTTTGTCATCTGTTTAACAGTCAAAGGAATTCTCCCGGCCCGGGTCTTTACCAGATGGCGACCCGGCTCCGGCTCCCTGGCGTGGGAGTATCAGAGACCTATGTCTCCCATGGGAGGGGGTACCCCTCAGCGGCGGGACCAACTGGTCCCAGGCCTAGCCACATTCCCCACCAGCACGAGGCAGGTGGTAGATAGATGCTAGGCCACTCTGGTCTGCCACCTTCCCCACCCCAAGGAGGCTGACAGGAAGGGCAGGCTTGCGAGCCGCAGATGGTAGCAAGCTCCAGCCTTGGCACCTACCCTGCCCTAGAAGGGTTGGGCATGGTGATCGACCTAACAGTCAAAATAACAGATTAATGTTAATGGTAATTTACCAAAAAAATATATATACGTATATAAACTTATGAAGGGAGGTGTGAGCACAATACTGCAGAACACCAGTGATCTGTTCTGGAGTATATATATATATATATATATATATATATATATATATATATATATATATATATATATATATATATATATATATATATATATATATATATAATGGTGGGTCCACCTCTAGTGCAAATTGTGGGACCCATAGCCTCGGAGAAGTGGATAAAAGGCTTCAAGGAAGAATATTTGGATTTCTTTCTGAAGCCATTTGAATATTCCACTTCTCCTACCACCCCATCCTATATACATACATACATGCATATAAATGCTTTATTAATAGACAGAATACATTTATAGAAAACACAAACATGAATACAATGGTACAATATGTCAAAGATTATGAATCTCCTCCAGTTCCTCCGAAGCCGGACGCGAGCCAAGTATGCAGCATGCGTTTCCCCTCTGGATGGCCACGCTGAGACGCTGGAACATGAACGTGGCTGCCCTTGGGTCCCTGGTGGTGTCGATGAGTCTGGAACCCAGTTCTTTAAGGAAACGTGTTGTATTTTTTCCCCACGCTCCCAAGGTCTCCGATCCCACTGGGACAAATTTATACTGTTGGCTTATGTCCCTGTACTTGCCGATCTTGTACTCCTCTCCGTGGTCAGCAGCTCCTCCCTGTCGCCCGACACTGTGATGGATGTAGGTGTCAGCCAGCGTCGACACACAGGTATAATCCCATGCTAAGAGCTTGCCATTCTTCCAAGGATAGATGGTGATCCCGTCGGGGCGGTTTGCTGGGTTGTGGGCGTTGTTGGCTGCTAGTGATCGAGGCTCTCTCTCGGCTGGGCATCCAGCTGTAGCAAGGGCTCTCTTTATGATGTCGTTGACCTCATTGTGTCTTGCATGCCAACCCTTGGTTTTAGAACAGTTACGACCATGTAGACCATATTGGTCGGCTTGCGCATATATACAAAAAGATCACAGAAAACAGGTGATATCAAAATATGCAAGAAAACCACTATGAAAAAATAGAAGAATTCCAAGCGCTTTCGTGACTACTCACATTATCACATTATCAGGTCCTTTCTTATGTTCCTCTTCACAGAGTCGTGAGATGTTACGCTACTGTGAGGTGTAGTCTTTGTTAGTGTGATGTGACTGTGAGGTGTAGTCTTACCCCTTTATAAGCCTTCTTGTCATGTTTCCTTTTATAGTTCCTTGATAATGTGAGTAGTCAGAAAGCGCTTGGAATTCTTCTTTTTTTTTTTATAGTGGTTTTCTTGCATATATATATATATATATATATATATATATATATATATATATATATATATATATATATATATATATATATATATTAAGTATATATATATAAGTATACCAAGTCCCAAAACCACCTTTTGTTGTGCCATTTAGGCCGGGGTTCTTGTCAAGTGTCATTTTCAGTAAATATTTTTTTTTCAGTAAATATTTTTGTTTTCCTCATAACTCGGATTTTGGCTCGCAACTCAAAGCAAAAATCGATTGAGTGACGGCTCGTAACTCGGAAAACTCGTAAGTTGGGGCACTCATAAGTCAAGGTACCACTGTATGTTAATATCTATATATATATATATATATATATATATATATATATATATATATATATATATATATATATATATATATATAATATATATAATATATATATATATATAATATATATTATATATATATAAATAATATATATATATATATATATATATATATATATATATATATATATATATATATATATATATATATATATTTTTTTTTTTTTTTATTAACACATCGGCCGATTCCCACCAAGGCAGGGTGGCCCGAAAAAGAAAACTTTCATCATCATTCACTCCATCACTGTCTTGCCAGAAGGGTGCTTTACACTACAGTTATAAAACTGCAACATTTACACCCTCCTTCAGAGTGCCGGCACTGTACTTCCCATCTCCAGAACTCAAGTCCGGCCTGCCGGTTTCCTGAATCCCTTCATAAATGTTACTTTGCTCACACTCCAACAGCACGTCAAGTATTAAAAACCATATGCCTCCATTCACTCCTATCAAATACGCTCACACATGCTTGCTGGAAATCCAAGCCCCTCGACACAAAACTTCCTTTACCCCCTCCCTCCAACCTTTCCTAGGCCGACCCCTACCCCGCCTTTCCCCTCCACTACAGATTTATACACTCTCGAAGTCACTCTGTCTCGTTCCATTCTCTCTACATGTCCAAACCACCTCAACAACCCTCCTCAGCTCTCTGGACAATCGTTTTGGTAATCCCGCACCTCCTCCTAATTTCCAAACTCCGAATTCTCTGCATTATATTCACACCACACATTGACCTCAGACATGACATCTCCACTGCCTCCAGCCTTCTCCTCGTTGCAACATTCATCACCCATGCTTCACACCCATATAAGAGCGTTGGTATAACTATACTCTCATACATTCCCTCTTTACTTCCATGGACAAGGTTCTTTGTCTCCACAGACTCGAAGTGCTCCACTCACCCTTTTCCCCTCATCAATTCTATGATTCACCTCATCCTTCATAGACCCATCCGCCGACATGTCCACTCCCAAATATCTGAATACATTCACCTCCTCCATACTCTCTCCCTCCAATCTGATATCCAATCTTTCGTCACCTATTCTTTTGTTATCCTCATCACCTTACTCTTTCCTATATTCACTTTCAATTTTCTTCTTTTACACACCCTACCAAATTCATCCACCAACCTCTGCAGCTTCTCTTCAGAAACTCCCAAAAGCACAGTGTCATCAGCAAAAAGCAACTGTGACAACTCCCACTTTGTATTTGCTTCTTTATCTTTTAGCCCAACACCTCTTGCCAAGACCCTCGCATTCACTTCTCTTACAACCCCATCTATAAATATATTGAACAACCACGGTGACATCACACATCCTTGTCTAAGGCCCACTTTTACTGGAAATAGTCCCTTCCCTCCTACACACTCTAACCTGAGCCTCACTATCCTCATAAAAACTCTTCACTGCTTTCAGTAACCTTCCTCCTATTCCATACACCTGCAACATCTGCCACATTGCCCCCTATCTACCCTATCATACGCCTTTTCCAAATCCATAAATGCCACAAAAACATCTTTACCCTTATCCAAATACTGTTCACCTATATGTTTCACTGTAAACACTTGGTCTACACACCCCCTACCTTTCCTAAAGCCCCCTTGTTCATCTGCTATCCTGCTTTCTGTTTTACTCTTAATTCTTTCAATAATAACTCTACCATACACTTTACCAGGTACACTCAACAGACTTATTCCCCTATAATTTTTGCACTCTCTTTTGTCCCCTTTGCCTTTATACAAAGGAACAATACACGCTCTCTGCCAATCCCTAGGTACCTTACCCTCTTCCATACATTTATTAAATAATAGCACCACTCCAAAATATATATATATATATATATATATATATATATATATATATGCAAGACAAGCCCACGGGGGGTGGAAATCTTTAGCTCAAGTACTTTCACACTTTTCAGTGCGTCATCAGGAGCTGTGCAATGTTACAAAGGCAACAACAGAAGTAGGGTAAGTTTTCAGAGTGGTAGTGTGTAGCCAGCCAGCCAGTCTCTTTCTGAGAGGGACAAGCAGGATCCTAACCACACACCGGTCTTCCCCCCACACAAGATTCAAGATGCTTTATTTCTCTGTAAAAAGTACAATGTGTGTTTTACATTTAAGGACAATAATTACAAAGATGGCCGTTAGCATGCCTAGCATGCCTAGCATGCCTGGGCATGCTAGGCATGCTAGGCATTTCGGGAAGACTTAATACTAGTTCTTAATCTATATTACAAATTGATTAAATAGATTTACAATAGTGAGGTAGTTCAGAATGTTTAGATTGTAAAAAAATTAGTAATAAGAATGGTTTTGTCTTGACATGTTACACAGTTTCTATTAAAGCTCCAATATTGGAGTAAATCAGGCAAACTGAAGACTAGTTTCAGATTTATTAGACAATAACTATATTCGGGATTTTATGTTTACTGTCCTTTGGGTCAGTGTTGGTGTAGATGAGGAGGATGTGTGTGTGTGTGTTTAGGTGATGGTGGTGTGTTAGTGAGATAAGATGTTTTTTGATGATAGTGTTGAAAATGGTGGCTGAGTCTGCAGTTTTGGAGTTTTCAGGTAGGGAGTTCCAGATTTTAGGCCCTTTAATGTACATTGAACGTTTGTATAGATTTAGCCGGACACGTGGAATGTCATAGAGATTTTTGTGTCTGGTATTGTGTCTATGGGTCCTGTCACAACTATCAAGAAAGTATTTTAGTTCAGGGTTAATATTGGAATTTATGGCTCTGTACATGTAGGTTGCACAGTAGTAAGTGTGGATGTTCTGGATACTGAGTAAATTTAGGTCTTTGAAGAGTGGGGGGGGATGTGTTGCCTGGGATTGGATTGCGTGATAATTCTTACTGCAGGTTTTTGTTGAGTTAATATTGGTTTTAGGTGAGTTGTTGCTGTTGATCCTCAAGCACATATGGCATAGGTGAGGTAGAGATTGATGAGTGAATAGTATAGTGTGAGTAGCGCTGATGGCGGTACATAGTAACGTATCTTGGAGAGGATCCCAACCGTTTTGGATACTTTTTTTGCTATGTGGTTGATATGGGTGCTGAAATTCAGGTTGCTCTCCACGTGTAGGCCCAGGAATTTGCCCTCATTGTGTTTAGCAATAGGAGTGTTGTTGTCAATCATTATGTTCAGTTGTGAAACACCTGTTCTGTTACCAAACATAATGTAGAAGGTTTTGTCAGTGTTAAGTGTAAGTTTGTTGGCTGTCATCCAGGTTGATATTTTTAGTGGCTCTTCATTAACAATGGTGTTGAGTGAGACAAGATTTGGGTGGGAGATGACATAAGTCGTATCATCAGCAAAGAGAATTGGTTTCAGGTGTTGGGATACGTTGGGAAGATCATTGATGTATAGCCCCAAATGGGGGTGGGTGGGGTAGGCCTCACAGTTTGCAGATAGCATGAGGAAATACTAGAAGATAGTTAATAACCAGCCCCAAGCTTCTAACAGCCCAGAACAGGTCATGTGACGCAAAAAGTTACAATATTGGATCATTACATACCTTCATTTACAACCGGTGTGTGGTTGGCATCCCGCTTGTCTCTCTCACACAGTCTCACTGGCTGGCTCCACACTACCACTCTCTGAAAACTTACCCTACTTCTCCTATTGTTGCCTTTGCAATGACGACGCACTAAGAAGTGTGAAAGTACTTGAGCTAAAGATTTTCACCCCCCCCCATGGCTTGTCTTGCATTGTTAAGATCGCCTGTCTGTGATTGTTTTGAATATATGTTTATATATATGTTTATATATATATATATATATATATATATATATATATATATATATATATATATATATATATATATATATATATATATGAGCCAGCCAGTGAGACTGTGTGAGAGAGACAAGCGGGATGCCAACCACACACCGGTTGTAAATGAAGGTATGTAATGATCCAATATTGTAACTTTTGCGTCACATGACCTGTTCTGGGCTGTTAGAAGCTTGGGGCTGGTTATTAACTATCTTCTAGTATTTCCTCATATATATATATATATATATATATATATATATATATATATATATATATATATAAACATATATATAAAATATATTCAAAACAAACACAGACAGGGATCTTAACAATGCAAGACAAGCCATGGGTGAAATTACCCAAATACTTTCACACTTCTTAGTGCCTCATTGCAAGGCAACAATAGAAGTAGGTAAGTTTCAGAAGTGGTAGTGACCACCAGAGACTGTGGAGAGACACGATCAACCACACACGTTGTAGGTATATATATATATATATATATATATATATATATATATATATATATATATATATATATATATATATATATACATAATACACACGTAACAGTCACACACACACTCACACACACACACACACACACACACACACACACACACACACACACACACACACACACACACACTCACACACACACACACAACACACACACACACACTCAACACACACACACACACACACACACACACACACACCAACACACACACACACAACACACACACACACACACACTACACACACACACACACACAAACACACACACACACTCAAACACACACACACACACACAAACACACACACACACACACACACACACACACACACACACACACACACACACACACACACACACACACACACACACACACACCAACACACACACAGCCACATCGATGCAACACACGTAACACACACACACACACACACACACACACACACACACACACTCAAACACACACACACACACACACACACACTCAACACACAACACACACACACACACACACACACACACACACTCAAACACACACACACACACACACACAAACAACTGTTCTGGTACACTTCATCATATAAACAAAACACTAAGACACTTTGTGCGCCACAAAGATGTGTTTTGTGGTGATCCTCAGAACGTTACTGTACCGTAGTAACACTGTGTTGAGGCACTCAACACCTGCTGCTGCTACTGATGCTGCTACTGTTGCTGATGCTGCTACTGCTACTGTTGCTGCTACTGTTGCTGATGCTGCTACTGATGGTGCTAGAACTACTGCTGCTGCTGATCTTGCTGCTGGTGCTGCTGGTGCTACTGTTGCTGCTACTGCTACTGATGCTACTATTGTTACTGTTGCTGATGCTGCTACTGATGGTGCTAGAACTACTGCTGCTGCTGGTCTTGCTACTGATGCTGCTGGTGCTACTGTTGCTGCTACTGATGCTGCTACCGCTGCTGCTGGTGCTACTGGTATTGATGGTGGTGCTTATGCTGCTACTGGTGTTAATGCTGTTATTCTTCCTACTGCTGCTGATGCTGTTGTGTCTGCTCTGCAGATTTTACTGCTGCTGTTATTGAATCTACTGTTTCCTCTGCTGCTATTATTCTGCTGTTACTGTTTCGAGTGCTGTTCCTGCTACTGTTACTTTTGCTACTTCTACTACTGCTGCTGCTGCTGAACTGATACTGCTGCTGTTGTTGCTGCTACTGGTATATTTACCACCCCTCTTACTGCTGCTGTTACTGACATATTTACCACCTGTGTTACTGCTGCTGTTATTGCTGTTCCTGCTCCATCAACACGCCATAACCCGAGGCAATAACATACAAAATACACATTGTGGCGCACCTCACGCCCATTTGCACGATATTAACCCAAGATGTTGTAGAGTATTACCGACGTGGTTACCAGCCAGGATATACAGATATTACCCCCCCCCCACACTGCTGGTGCTGCTGGGTTAGTTCCGGAGCTAAGGGGAATGTCCTATGAAGAAAGGTTAAGGGAAATTGGCCTGACAACACTGGAGGAGAGGAGGGTTAGGGGAGACATGATAACGACATACAAAATACTGCGTGGAATAGATAAGGTGGACAGAGACAAGATGTTCCAGAGAGGGGAAACAGAAACAAGGGGTCACAATTGGAAGTTGAAGACTCAGACGAGTCAAAGGGATGTTAGGAAGTATTTCTTCAGTCATAGAGTTGTCAGGAAGTGGAATAGTCTAACAAGTGATGTAGTGGAGGCAGGAACCATACATAGCTTTAAGACGAGGTATGATAAAGCTCATGGAGCAGGGAGAGAGAGGACCTAGTAGCGGTCAGTGAAAAGGCGGGGCCAGGAGCTATGAATCTACCCCTGCAACCACATATAGGTGAGTACAGGTTTGCAACAAGACTTAGTCCCGGAGCTAACGGGTATGTCCTGCGAGGAGAGGTTAAGGGAAATCAACTTGACGTCACTGGAGGACAGGAGGGATAGAAGGGACATGATAACGACATAAAATACTGAGAGGAACTGACATGGTGGATAGAGACAGGATGTTACAGAGATGTGACACAGCAACAATGGGACACAGCTGGACGTTGAAAACTCAGATGAGTCACAGGGATATTAGGAAGCATTTTTTCAGCCATAGAGTTGTCAGGAAGTGGAACAATCTGGAGAGTGATGTTGTGGAGGCAGGATCTATACACAGCTTTAAGAAGAGGTATGATAAAGCTCATGGAGCAGGGAGAGAGTGGACCTGGTAGCAACAAGTGAAGAGGCGAGGCCAGGAGCTGTGAATCGACCCCTGCAACCACAAATATGTGAGTACACCCACACCCACAATAATCATCACTCACATAATAACAGCTGTAAAAGAGCGGGGAGCAGGGGCCATCCAGACCTGTATTTACCTGCTGATTGCGCAGGTAATGCGCCTAGCGTGTGCGCACCTGCTAATCTCACACATGCGCAAAAAATACAATGAAGGAATGCGGGAGGAAGGTACTAACAGAATGTTATGTGTGAACGATAGATGTGAGCCATCTGTTGGTAAATATCTGTACTCACCAAGTTAATATCTGTAGCCATGGTGAGAGAGTTTGTGTACTCACCTAATTGTACTCACCTAATTGTGGTTGCAGAGGTCGATTCATAGCTCCTGGACCCGTATCTTCACTGTGTGTACTCACCTAATTGTGGTTGCAGAGGTCGATTCATAGCTCCTGGGCCCGTATCTTCACTGTGTGTGTGTGTACTCACCTAATTCACCTAATTGTGGTTGCATGGGATCGATTCACAGCTCCTGGCCCCGCCTCTTCACTTCTCGCTACTAGGTCCACTCTCTTCCTGCTCCATGAGCTTTATCATACCTCTTTTTAAAGCTATGTATGGATCCTGCCTCCACATCACTCTCCAGATTGTTCCACTTCCTGACAACTCTATGACTGAAGAAGTACTTCCTAACATCCCTGTGACTCATCTGAGTCTTCAACTTCCAATTGTGTCCCCTTGTTGCTGTGTCCCATCTCTGGAACATCCTGTTTCTGTCCACCTTGTCGATTCTTCTCAGTATTTTATATGTCGTTATCATGTCCCCCTATCTCTCCTGTCCACCAGTGTCGTCAGGTCGATTTCTCTTAACCTCTCCTCGTAGGACAATCCCCTTAGCTCCGGAACTAGTCTCGTTGCAAACCTTTGCACTTTCTCTAATTTCCTGACGTGCTTGGTCAGGTGTGGGTTCCAAACTGGTGCTGCATACTCCAACATAGGCCTAACGTACACGGTGTACAGGGTCCTGAACGATTCCTTACTGAGATGTCGGAATGCTATTCTTACGTTTGCTAGGGGGGAAGGGGGGCGCGCGCGTGTGTGTATGTGTGGACTGTCACAATTCACGAGGAAGCACTAAACCCGTTTGTGTCAAACAGCGCTCTGACAACTGGAATTAATGAGGTTTGATACCCAACCTAAGTCAATCTAGCCTAGTCTAACCTAATTTAACCTAAGCTAGTCTACTCTACTGCAGCCTACCTTAACCTAGCCTAGCCCAACCAGATAACCTAGAATAAGTACAATAATCTTCTAGCCTAGAGTAGCCTAACCAGATACCCTAATATAACTACAATAAACTTGTAGCCTAGACTAGCCTAATCTAGTCTAACCAGACACCCTAATATAACTACAATAAACTTGTAGCCTAGACTAGCATAATC
Source organism: Cherax destructor (assembly GCA_009830355.1). Lineage (NCBI taxonomy): Eukaryota > Metazoa > Arthropoda > Malacostraca > Decapoda > Parastacidae > Cherax > Cherax destructor. The sequence continues at coordinate 30,108 of WNWK01006299.1, forward strand.
TAGTCTAACTACAATAATCTTGTAGCCTAGCCTAGTCTGACCAGACAACCTGACATAACTACAATAATACTGCAGCCTAGCCTAGACTAGCCTGGCTTAACCTTGGAAGTAACATCGCCACTAACACCATCAATCTTAAACAACCCAATAAATCTCACAAAATTCCTTGTAATACTCAACCTCATCAATCAGTGCAGTGGCACCAATCACTGACCTCAAGTGACCACTTTGTCACCATCAATCGTAAAAAACAGTAAAGTGTGGTCAGTAATGGTGTGACCCATCCATCCACTGGGTGGGATACTCTCCTTGTGAAAGTGGATACTTAAAAAGAGGTATATACATCTAGTGTGTACCTCTCAGAGTATATACACTGAGAGGTATACACATCTAGTGTGTACCTTTCTGAGTATATACATTGAGAGGTACACACATCTAACTCTCAGATATACACGATATACACTTGTTTCAGAGAATACGATATACACATCTGTGTACTCGATCTGTCGTGGCTTGGAAGATATAGGAGGCAAAGTACTCCTCGTTGGATGTTACGGTATATTATAGTGAAGACAGCACACCTTCTGTCCCGTAGGTCACGGTGAGGCCGTCGCGATAGGCGTACATGCGTGAGCTTGACGTGGTACCGTGACGTCAGAAGGCATATAGATACACTGAACAAGTTATTATATACTGACACAACTGGTTATTTATCTCAATGTATATACAATGAGATATATGCTTCTCAGTGTTTATACACTGAGAAGGATGTATATCTCGGTGTATATACATCCAGAGAGTTACCTTTAACCCCTATTTAGTGGCTGGAATATTTTCATGCTAGTGAACAAGGCAATTGTAGTCTTAATGACCCACATCATTCGCCTTGCTTTCAATTTAACAATCCAAAAAAATACATATTTACAGCTGCTACAGATCCACATGCAATGAGCAGTTGAAGTTAATAGTTGACAATAATCATTTAACATCAACTATATACAAGAAGTGGATAATGACCTTCGTCAAGGTGACCACAAGGGGTCAGCAAGGAACACTCATCCGGGCCCTACACGGTGTAAGGTGTCAGTGACCCTATATACCACAACACGAATCTTATGAGGGTTCAATACGGCGTAAGGTGTCAGTGGCCCTATATACCACAACATGAATCTTTTTATGAAGATTCAATACGGTGTAAGGTGTCAGTGACCCTATATACCACAACACGAATCTTATGAGGGTTCAATACGGCATAAGGTGTCAGTGGCCCTATATACTACAACACGAATCTTATGAGGGTTCAATACGGCATAAGGTGTCAGTGGCCCTATATACCACAACACGAATCTTATGAGGGTTCAATACGGCATAAGGTGTCAGTGGCCCTATATACCACAACACAAATCTTCTTATGAGGGTTCAATACGGCGTAGCTGTTAGTGGCCCTATATACCACAAGAACCTTATGAGGGTTCAATACGACCTAAGGTGTCAGTTACCCTATATACCACAACAAGCCACCTTTCTAGGATGGTTCAATACGGCGTAAGGTGTCAGTAGCCCTAAATACCACTTGATAGTGTCTTACCACCTCAACACTGGCACCATCGCCCCCGCTGCTCGCTCTCAACATTCAACCTCTCCTAACTCAACTTTCCTCCTCTCATTCACATTCTAAGGACAATTTTTCACACGGCATTTACGTCACTTTACGTTGGTCAGGCAAGGTAAAGAACCTCTATTAAGGAAACACAAGTGCATGAAAGAGCGTAAATAATAAAGAATTATATATATATATATATATATATATATATATATATATATATATATATATATATATATATATATATATATATTTGTGTGTGTCGTGCCGTGCCGAAAAAGTAAGACTTACGATTTTGGCTTAAATAGCAACTGCTCTTGCCGAATAAAGCGCACATACACACACACAGACACACACACACAGACACACACATACACATACATACACAACACACACACACACACACTACACACATCACGGAGCTCATCGACGGCGAACATTCAAATGTTCTGCACACACACACATACATACAACAGGCCAGTGTCAAATCGACATGCCTAGACAATGTATACTAACAGCTGACAGCTGATGGTCACAATCTCCTGGAGTTCAACCCCACCAAGTGCAAAGTCATGAAGATTGGGGAAGGGCAAAGAAGATCGCAGACGGAGTACAGCCTAGGGGGCCAGAGACTACAAACCTCACTCAAGGAAAAAGATCTTGGGGTGAGTATAACACCAGGCACATCTCCTGAGGCGCACATCAACCAAATAACTGCTGCAGCATATGGGCGCCTAGCAAACCTAAGAACAGCATTCCGACATCTTAACAAAGAATCGTTCAGGACCCTGTACACTGTGTACGTTAGGCCCATACTGGAGTATGCAGCGCCAGTTTGGAACCCACACCTAGCCAAGCACGTAAAGAAGCTAGAGAAAATGCAAAGGTTTGCAACAAGACTAGTCCCGGAGCTAAGGGGTATGTCCTACGAGGAGAGGTTAAGGGAAATCGACCTGACCACACTGGAGGACAGGACAGATAGGGGGGACATAGGGGGGACATGATAACGACATATAAGATACTGAGAGGAATTGACGAGGTGGACAAAGACAGAATGTTCCAGAGATGGGACACAGCAACAAGGGGACACAGTTGGAAGTTGAAGACTCAGATGAATCACAGAGATGTTAGGAAGTATTTCTTCAGTCACAGAGTGGTCGGGAAGTGGAACAGTTTGGGAAGTGATGTAGTGGAGGCAGGATCCATTCATAGCTTTAAGAAGAGGTATGATAAAGCTCATGGCGCAGGGAGAGTGACCCAGTGAAGAGGCGGGGCCAGAAGCTATGAATCGACCCCTGCAACCACAACTAGGTGAGTACACACACACACACACACATTGATCTTTAAACAAAAAAATCACATCATTTACAAGGGAAATATACAAAGTAGTATTTTAATACTTTTCGAAGCACTAAAATAAGGTGAACTTTTGCTCCAGGAAGGAAAAGTAGAGGAAGTGTTGCATCAAGGTGGAGTGTGACTTGTCCTGAAGTGCTAGGTGTTACTAGATAGCTGTGTATGTGTTAGACAGCACCGTCATGACAGTGAGGGATCACTGGTGAAGCTGAAATTACCAACAATCCTGACAGAGTGCAAAACCTTTAACGGGTTTCACTCATATGACAGGAGGGTATCACCTCCCTGGATGGTTGCTGTCTACCAGCCTATACTCCACACTTGACAGGAGGGTATCACCTCCCTGGATGATTGCTGTCTACCAGCCTATACTCCACACTTGACAGGAGGGTATCACCTCCCTGGATGGTTGCTGTCTACCAACCTATACTCACACGTTGACAGGAGAGGTTCATCACCTTCCTGGATGGTTGCTGTCTACCAACCTATACTCAACATTCTGACAGGTGAGGTATCACCTCCCTGATGACTGCTGTCTACCAACCTATACTCCACAATGACGGGAGGGTATATCTTCCGGGATGGTTGCTGTCTACCAACCATACTCCACTTGACAGGAGGGTATCACCTCCCTGGATGGTTGCTGTCTACCAACCTATACTCCACACTTGACAGGAGGGTATCACCTCCTGGATGATTGCTGTCTACCAACCTATACTCCACACTTGACAGGAGGGTATCACCTCCCTGGATGATTGCTGTCTACCAACCTATACTCTACACTTGACAGGAGGGTATCACCTCCCTGGATGATTGCTGTCTACCAACCTATACTCCACACTTGACAGGAGGGTATCACCTCCCTGGATGATTGCTGTCTACCAGCCTATACTCCACACTTGACAGGAGGGTATCACCTCCCTGGATGATTGCTGTCTACCAACCTATACTCCACACTTGACAGGAGGGTATCACCTCCCTGGATGGTTGCTGTCTACCAACCTATACTCCACACTTGACAGGAGGGTATCACCTCCCTGGATGATTGCTGTCTACCAACCTATACTCCACACTTGACAGGAGGGTATCACCTCCCTGGATGATTGCTGTCTACCAACCTATACTCCACACTTGACAGGAGAGTAGCACCTCCCTGGATGGTTGCTGTCTACCAGCCTATACTCCACACTTGACAGGAGGGTATCACCTCCCTGGATGGTTGCTGTCTACCAGCCTATTCTGAAGCAAGTAAGGGAACCGAGTGAATGGTTTCAAGAGTTGCAACACGGGCTGTCAATCATGCAGAGCGTTGAAAGCTCATGACAGGTGCGCAGCGCTCTTTCTTGCAGTTACTGAGTTAGGTTTGAAGGCTATCTACTGCAATTCACCTACACACCATCACCAAGAATACTATAATACCAGAAATACAGACTAAATTTGTATTGCATATACACTGATATATACACACTCTGCTCTGTGCACGTACACTAAAAGACATACACCTCTGTGAATACACTGATATACACACTCCTCTGTGTATAAAGCTCATGGAGCAGGGAGAGGACCTAGCAGCGGTCAGGGAAGAGGCGGGGCCAGGAGCTAAGTCTCCACCCCTGCAACCACAATTAGGTGAGTACACTGAGATATACACCTCTCAGTGTATATACACTGAGAGATAGATGTGTGTATCCGTCAGTGTATATACAGACGTATACTTTATATCTCTTAGTGTATATATATATATATATATATATATATATATATATATATATATATATATTTTATATATATATATATATACTGATATACATCACTTAGTTGATATGCGCTAAGACATGCACACATCTGTGTACATACACTGAGATACACACAGCCCTGGGTGTATATACACTGAGATACACACAGTTCTGGGTGTACATACTGAGATACACACAGTTCTGGGTGTACATACACTGAGATACACACAGTTCTGGGTGAACATACACTGGGTGTACATACACTGGGTGTACATACACTGGGTGTACATACACTGGGTGTACATACACTGGGTGTACATACACTGGGTGTACATACACTGGGTGTACATACACTGGGTGTACATACACTGGGTGTAATACACGTTACATACACTGGGCTGTGTACATACACTGGGTGTACGGCATACGGTAAACTGGGATGTACATACACTGGGTGTACATACACTGTGCTAGCTGCATTAACCTTGCAGCCAGGTAAGTGCATACCTGTGTATGTATTAACACAGCGTTACCAACCACGCCCTCTCTTCCTCGTCACCCGTTACGTTACCAACCACCAAGACCCCTGGCTGTCTTCAAGACCCCTGGTTGTCTTCAAGACCCCTGGTTGTCTTCAAGACCCCTGGTTGTCTTCAAGACTCCTGGTTGTCTTCAAGACCCCTGGTTGTCTTCAAGACCCCTGGTTGTCTTCAAGACCCCTGGTTGTCTTCAAGACCCCTGGTTGTCTTCAAGACCCCTGGATGTCTTCAAGACCCTGGTTGTCTTCAAGACTCCTGGTTGTCTTCAAGACCCTGGTTGTCTTCAAGACCCTGGTTGTCTTCAAGACTCCTGGTTGTCTTCAAGACCCCTGGTTGTCTTCAAGACCCTGGTTGTCTTCAAGACCCCTGGTTGTCTTCAAGACCCTGGTTGTCTTCAAGACCCTGGTTGTCTTCAAGACCCATGGTTGTCTTCAAGACCCATGGTTGTCTTCAAGACCCCTGGTTGTCTTCAAAACCCTGGTTGTCTTCAAGACCCCTGGTTGTCTTCAAGACTCCTGGTTGTCTTCAAGACCCCTGGTTGTCTTCAAGACCCCTGGTTGTCTTCAAGACCCCTGGTTGTCTTCAAGACCCCTGTTGTCTTCAAGACTCCTGGTTGTCTTCAAGACCCCTGGTTGTCTTCAAGACCCTGGATGTCTTCAAGACCCTGGTTGTCTTCAAGACTCCTGGTTGTCTTCAAGACCCCTGGTTGTCTTCAAGACCCCTGGTTGTCTTCAAGACCCCTGGTTGTCTTCAAGACCCTGGTCTGCTCTTCAAGACCCTGGTTGTCTTCAAGACCCTGTGTCTTCAAGACCCTGGTGTCTTCAAGACCCTGGCTGTCTTCAAGACTCCTGGTTGTCTTCAAGACCCCTGGTTGTCTTCAAGACCCCTGGTTGTCTTCAAGACCCTGGTTGTCTTCAAGACCCTGGTTGTCTTCAAGACCCCTGGCTGTCTTCAAGACCCTTGGTTGTCTTCAAGACTCCTGGTTGTCTTCAAGACCCTTGGTTGTCTTCAAGACTCCTGGTTGTCTTCAAGACCCCTGGATGTCTTCAAGACCCCTGGCTGTCTTCAAGACCCTGGCTGTCTTCAAGACTCCTGGTTGTCTTCAAGACCCCTGGCTGTCTTCAAGACCCTGGTTGTCTTCAAGACTCCTGGTTGTCTTCAAGACCCCTGGTTGTCTTCAAGACCCCTGGTTGTCTTCAAGACTCCTGGTTGTCTTCAAGACCCCTGGCTGTCTTCAAGACCCCTGGCTGTCTTCAAGACCCCTGGTTGTCTTCAAGACTCCTGGTTGTCTTCAAGACCCCTGGTTGTCTTCAAGACTCCTGGTTGTCTTCAAGACCCTGGTTGTCTTCAAGACCCCTGGTTGTCTTCAAGACTCCTGGTTGTCTTCAAGACCCCTGGTTGTCTTCAAGACCCCTGGTTGTCTTCAAGACTCCTGGTTGTCTTCAAGACCCCTGGTTGTCTTCAAGACCCCTGGTTGTCTTCAAGACTCCTGGTTGTCTTCAAGAGGGAACTGGACACCTAATGTCAGTACCTGACCAGCCGGGCTGTGGTTCCTACGTTGATTTACGTGCGGCCATCAGTAACAACCTGGTTGATCAAGTCATGATCCATCACAAGGCCTGGTCATGGACCGGGCCGCGGGGGTGTTGACCCCCGGAACACCCTCCAGGTATACTCCAGGGAGGTAGACCTGAAACAAATCCCAGTAATCTGCAGTCTACCTGTAGTTGATTGATGTAGACTAGCCATCGTCACCTGGTCCCAGACCAGGCCTGGTTGATGGCCTGATCAACTAGGTTGTTGGTACTAGCAACAGGCAATCCAACGTACGAACCACAGCCTGGCTGGTCAAGGCATGACTTGATCAACTTATCAAATTCTCCTTTGAAGGAACTGGATAACTTACTCCCTTATATATAATTGGAACTGGATAACTTACTCCCTTATATATAATTGGAACTGGATAACTTACTCCCTTATATATAAAGGGAACTGGATAACTTACTCCCTTATATATAAAGGGAACTGGATAACTTTCTCCCTTATATATAATTGGAACTGGATAACTTACTCCCTTATATATAAAGGGAACTGGATAACTTACTCCCTTATATATAATTGGAACTGGATAACTTACTCCCTTATATATAAAGGGAACTGGATAACTTACTCCCTTATATATAATTGGAACTGGATAACTTACTCCCTTATATATAATTGGAACTGGATAACTTACTCCCTTATATATAATTGGAACTGGATAACTTACTCCCTTATATATAATTGGAACTGGATAACTTACTCCCTTATATATAAAGGAATTACTATTAATGTCTTCAACTTTACACTAATTAAAATAATAATGAGGGTTTAGAACACCGATAAGATAATAATTAAGACATTTGTGCAAGACATGGGTAGTTATATTGTGGAGACGTTTCGCCAGACAGTAGCTTCTTCAGTGCAATACAGACAAGACTGGTGGAAGGTGAGGAGTGTGAGGTAATCAGTCCCTCAGCCTGGAGTTGATGTGTTAAGTCCGTCACTCAATCTTGATGGACTGAAGACATCAACTTCAGGCTGAGGGACTGATCACCTCACACTTATCTTCCACAGTTTCTCTGTATTGGACTGAAGAAGCCACTGTCTGGCAAAACGTTTCTACAATAAAGATACCCAAGTGTTGAACAAGTGACTTAGTTATCAACCACAATGATTCTGACACTACAAGAATCACTGTGGGGTGAGGAGCCATGAATCGAACCCCTTAACCACAAATAGGTGAGTACAGTAACTGGTTGGCTACCATATTACTTACCCGTAGGGGCGGGCTGGTTGCCGCTAGGGGCGTCGTGGCGGGCGGTAGCTGCCCGTGGCGGCAGAGGGGGCGGCTGATAAATAGTCGTCGTGGAAGTGGCCACCTGTGATGACGTCACCGGCAGCGACTGATACGGCGACTTAATTAGCTGCTGATTCGATGACGTCACAGGGACGGGTTGATACGGTGTTGGGAGTGGCTGCTGATGCTGTGACGTCACGGGATGGTGTTGATACGTTGACGTGATTGGCTGCTGGTGCTGTGACGTCATATGGAGGGGTTGATACGATGATGTAATTGGCTGCTGGTGCTGTGACGTCATAGGGATGGATTGATACGATGATGTGATTGGCTGTTGGTGCTGTGACGTCATAGGGATGGGTTGATATGATGATGTGATTGGCTGCTGGAGTTTCGACGTCACTGGTAGAGGTTGATAGGGGGAAGTCATGGGTAGATATGTAGGAGAGAGAGCCAGCAGTGATGGCTGAGACACCATTGTGTCCAGTGAGTGACCACTAGCAGCAGTGACGTTCAACAGTGAACCATTGTTAACGTTGACGGTGTTGCAGCTCTGGTTGGCAGCGTTCAGCGTCACCGCAGCAACAGCATTCTTCTGAAGAACAAACAACACTGTTAACAACCCCACTAAAACACAGTAAACACAGTTAACAACCACAGTAAACAATCACAGTAATTAACACAAACCAAATTTTAATCATTAAAAAAATGACAAGTAACAAATAAATCACTTTGACTTTTTTGGGTTATCCTGGTGGGTAATTTACATGTTAATGTGCAAAACAACCACAGAGGTAGTTGAATGATAGCTCTAGGCCTTTCATTTTGCAATCAGCACATCACCAAAAATAGAGCAGGAAATCCAGGAAGATCCGTTCAAGTGAACACTTCTCTCCAGTATGTTACTATGATAATTGTACTTATGTGTACATGTACATAAATAAACTTACTATGTACATACAGAAAGACGCCAGCATGACACCTACAGTAAGTTTATTTAGGTACATGTACACATAAGTACAATTATCATAGATAGTAACATACTGGAGAGAAGTGTTCACTTGAACGGATTTTCCTGGATTTCCTGCTCTATTTCTGCAACACTGTAAGCTCCTGATGATGTGTTGATTGTAGTATGAAAGGCCTAGGACTATCATTCAACTCTTCCTGTGGTTATTTTTCACATTAACATGTGTATAAATTACCCACAAAGATAACCCAAAAAAAAATCAGAGTGACTTATTTCCATTGCTCTCCTTGTAATATCTTATATAAACCTGGCTATAAGATACAGTAAAAATCAGTCGTGATTATACCTTAATAATAGCAATAATAATAATAACCTTTATTTTTACAAGTACATGATACAACTTATACAGACCATAGCTGACATCAGTGACATGTTATATAGAAAGTCCCTGGTTATGCAGAGCATTTCACGCAGCTTAGGTTAGTTTTGTCCCCCAGGATGCCACCCACACCAGTTTGCTAACACCCAGGTACCTACTTACTGCTAGATGAACATGGACAGCAGGTGTCTTAAGGAAACACGTCCTAATGTTTCCACCCGTACCGGGGATCGAACCACGGACCTCAGTGTGTGAGGTGAGTGCGTTACCAACCCAGCTACGGGACACCTAAAAGTTAAAACGGCCTGTAACTCAACTACGTGAAGATCAGTTACAGCAACACAACGCTAGCGCACTCAGCTCACACACTGGGGTCCGGAGTTCGAATCTCCGGATAACATTAGGACGTGTTTCCATAAGACATCTGCTGTCCATATTCATGTTCACCCATCAGTAAAATGGGTACCTAGATGTTAATGGACTGGTGTGGGTTGCATCCTGGGACAAAATTGACCTAATTTGCGGGAAATGCTCAGCATAATAAGTGGCTTTCTATATAGTAGTATGTCATTGATGTCAGCTATGGTCTGTATACAACGTACATGTACTTGTAGAAATAAATATTATTATTATTATTATTATTATTATTATAAAGGTAAGTAGCCACACAACAGTAAGCAAAACACACACACACACACACACACACAGGGCCAAGAGCTATGAATCGACCCCTGCAACCACAAATAGGTGAGTACACAAAAAAAAAAAAAAAAAGGCCAGTGTCTATCGACAAGTGCATTTGACATCTAGTAACTACTACTACTACACAAAATTCATGTAAGTAAATAGTTATCCATGTACTTATGACACAACATTTTCTGTAAATACGAGGAGAATCCCATTTTCTATTATGTCTCTCTCTCTCTCTCTCTCTCTCTCTCTCTCTCTCTCTCTCAGCTGGGGTTCAAAAGGTCGTGAGAAGGTTCATCACAATAAGAGTGAACTTGTGAAGAACTTAACCTGTTACCTACCACTATCAAGCCTCCTGCTTCATACACCCTTCATACACCCTTCATACAACCTTCATATACCCTTCATACAACCTTCATACAACCTTCATACACCCTTCATGAAACCTTCATACAACCTTCATACAACCTTCATACACCCTTCATACACCCTTCATACACCCTTCATACACCCTTCATACACCCTTCATACAACCTTCATACACCCTTCATACAACCTTCATACAACCTTCATACAACCTTCATACACCCTTCATACACCTTCATACAACCTTCATACACCCTTCATACACCCTTCTACACCTTCATACACCCTTCATACACCCTTCATACACCCTTCATACAACCTTCATACACCCTTCATACAACCTTCATACAACCTTCATACACCCTTCATACAACCTTCATACACCTTCATACACCCTTCATACAACCTTCATACACCCTTCATACAACCTTCATACACCCTTCATACAACCTTCATACACCTTCATACAACCTTCATACAACCTTCATACACCCTTCATACAACCTTCATACACCCTTCATACAACCTTCATACAACCTTCATACAACCTTCATACAACCTTCATACAACCTTCATACACCTTCATACAACCTTCATACAACCTTCATACAACCTTCATACAACCTTCATACACCTTCATACAACCTTCATACAACCTTCATACACCCTTCATACAACCTTCATACAACCTTCATACACCCTTCATACAACCTTCATACAACCTTCATACAACCTTCATACAACCTTCATACAACCTTCATACAACCTTCATACACCCTTCATACAACCTCATACACTTCATACACCTTCATACCTTCATACACCTTCATACAACCTTCATACACCTTCATACAACCTTCATACAACCTTCATACAACCTTCATACACCCTTCATACACCCTTCATACAACCTTCATACAACCTTCATACAACCTTCATACAACCTTCATCAACTTCATACAACCTTCATACAACCTTCATACAACCTTCATACAACCTTCATACACTTATACCTTCATACACCCTTCATACAACTCTTCATACAACCTTCATACACCTTCATACAACCTTCATACACCCTTCATACAACCTTCATACACCCTTCATACAACCTTCATACACCCTTCATGCAACCTTCATACAACCTTCATACACCGTTCATACACCCTTCATGCAACCTTCATACAACCTTCATACACCCTTCATACAACCTTCATACAACCCTAATGCAACTTCTATACGCAATACAACTTACATTCAACTTTCATACAACCTTCATATAACCTTCATACAACCTTTAATAAACCTTCATACAACTTTCATACAACCTTTAATACAATCTTCATACAACTTTCATACCTTTAATAAACCTTTAATAAACCTTCATACAACTTTCATACAACCTTTAATACAATGTTCATACAACTTTCATACAACCTTTAATAAACCTTTAATAAACCTTCATACAACTTTCATACAACCTTTAATACAATCTTCATACAACTTTCATACAACCTTAAAAAAACTTTAATAAACCTTCATACAACTTTCATACAACCTTTAATACAATCTTCATGCAATCTTCATACAACTTTCATACATCCTTCATACAACCTTCATACAACCTACGTCAATTCCCCAAAATGAGTGACTAATATTTCCCCAGTTGAGAGGACAATGGACAGACATTATTGTTCCCCAGCAGCAGTAACAGCAATATTCCCCCAGCAGCAGTGACAATATACCCCCATCAGCAGTGACAATATACCCCCAGCAGCAGTGACAATATACCCCCAGCAGCAGTGGCAATATACCTCCAGCAGCAGTGACAGCATTATACCCCCATCAGCAGTGACAATATACCCCAGCAGCAGTGACAATATACCCCATCAGCAGTGACAATATACCCCCAGCAGCAGTGACAATATACCCCCATCAGCAGTGACAATATACCCCCAGCAGCAGTGACAGCATTATACCCCAATCAGCAGTGACAATATACCCCCAGCAGCAGTGACAATATACCCCCATCAGCAGTGACAATATACCCCCAGCAGCAGTGACAATATACCCCCAGCAGCAGTGACAATATACCCCCCATCAGCAGTGACAATATACCCCCAGCAGCAGTGACAGCACTATACCCCCAGCAGCAGTGACAGCACTATACCCCCAGCAGCAGTGACAGCACTATACCCCAGCAGCAGTGACAACAATATACCCCCAGCAGCAGTGACAACAATATAACCCCAGCAGCAGTGACAGCACTATACTCCCAGCAGCAGTGACAACAATATACCCCCAGCAGCAGTGACCGCAATATACCCGCAGCAGCAGTGACAGCACTATACCCCCAGCAGCAGTGACAACACTATAACCCCAGCAGCAGTGACAGCATTATACCCCCAGCAGCAGTGACAATATATCCCCAGCAGCAGTGACAGCACTATACCCCCAGCAGCAGTGACAGCACTATACCCCAGCAGCAGTGACAGCACTATACCCCCAGCAGCAGTGACAGCACTATACCCCAGCAGCAGGTGACATATACCCCAGCAGCAGTGACAGCACTATGCACCCCAGCAGCAGTGACAGCACTATAACCCCAGCAGCAGTGACAGCATTATACCCCAGCAGCAGTGACAATATATCCCCAGCAGCAGTGACAGCACTATACCCCAGCAGCAGTGACAGCACTATACCCCCAGCAGCAGTGACAGCACTATACCCCAGCAGCAGTGACAGCACTATACCCCAGCAGCAGTGACAGCACTATACCCCAGCAGCAGTGACATATACCCCAGCAGCAGTGACAGCACTATACCCCCAGCAGCAGTGACAGCACTATACCCCCAGCAGCAGTGACAGCACTATACCCCCAGCAGCAGTGACAGCACTATACCCCCAGCAGCAGTGACAGCACTATACCCCCAGCAGCAGTGACAATATACCCCCAGCAGCAGTGACAGCACTATACCCCCAGCAGCAGTGACAGCACTATACCCCCAGCAGCAGTGACAGCACTATACCCCCAGCAGCAGTGACAGCACTATACCCCAGCAGCAGTGACAGCACTATACCCCCAGCAGCAGTGACAGCACTATACCCCCAGCAGCAGTGACAGCACTATACCCCCAGCAGCAGTGACAGCACTATACCCCCAGCAGCAGTGACAGCACTATACCCCAGCAGCAGTGACAGCACTATGACCCCCAGCAGCAGTGACGCACTATACCCCCAGCAGCAGTGACAGCACTATACCCCCAGCAGCAGTGACAGCACTATGCCCCCAGCGCAGTGACGCACTCTCCCCCAGCAGCAGTGACAGCACTATACCCCGCAGCAGTGACGCCACTATACCCAGCTAGGACTATGCCCCAGCACAGTCACTATCCCCAGCGCGGTGACAGCACTATACCCCAGCAGCGTGACACTACTATGCCCCAGCAGCGTGACAGCACTATGCCCCCAGCAGCGTGACAGACTATACCTAGCAGCGGTGCGACACTTATACCCCAGCAGCGTGACGCACTATACCCCGACAGCGTGACGGGCCTATACCCCGCAGCAGTGACGCCCCATGCCCCCGCAGCAGTGACGCACTATCCCCGCAGCAGCAGTGAGCAGCCTATACCTCCCAGCGCTGTTGACTGCACTATGCCCAGCCGTGACATCTCACTAGTGCTCCGCCTTCTGACATCTTACTAGTGGGCTCCCTTCCTGCACTTCACTAGTGGCTGACACCCTCCTGACATCTACTAGTGCGCTCCCTGACATTCTACAGTGGCTCCTCTGAACACAGTGGCCGCCTCTCCTGACATCTTTCTACTAGTGGGCTCGCCTCCCTGACATCTTCTACTAGTGGCTCCGCCTCCTGACATCTTACAGTCGCCTCCGACATCTTCTACTAGTGGTCCCCTCTCCTGACATCTTCTACTGGCTCGCCTCCGACATCTTCCATGGCTCCGCCTCTGACATCTTCTACTAGTGGGCTCCGCCTCCTGACATCTTCTACTAGTGGGCTCCGCCTCTGACATCTTCTACAGTGGGCTCCGCCTCTCCTGACATCTTCTTATGTCCCTTCTGACATTTCACTAGTGGACTCCGCCTCTCCTGACATCTTCTACTAGTGGGCTCCGCTCTCCTGACATCTTCTACTAGTGGGCTCCGCCTCTCCTGACATCTTCTACTAGTGGGCTCCGCCTCTCCTGACATCTTCTACTAGTGGCTCCGCCTCTCCTGACATCTTCTACTAGTGGGCTCCGCCTCTCTGACATCTTCTACTAGTGGGCTCCGCTCTCCTGACATCTTCTACTAGTGGCTCCGCCTCTCCTGACATCTTCTACTAGTGGGCTCCGCCTCTCCTGACATCTTCTACTAGTGGGCTCCGCCTCTCTGACATCTTCTACTAGTGGGCTCCGCCTCTCTGACATCTTCTACTAGTGGGCTCCGCCTCTCCTGACATCTTCTACTAGTGGGCTCCGCCTCTCTGACATCTTCTACTAGTGGGCTCCGCCTCTCCTGACATCTTCTACTAGTGGGCTCCGCCTCTCGACATCTTCTACTAGTGGGCTCCGCCTCTCCTGACATCTTCTACTAGTGGGCTCCGCCTCCTGACATCTTCTACTAGTGGGCTCCGCCTCTCCTGACATCTTCTACTAGTGGGCTCCGCCTCTCCTGACATCTTCTACTAGTGGGCTCCGCCTCTCCTGACATCTTCTACTAGTGGGCTCCGCCTCTCCTGACATCTTCTACTAGTGGGCTCCCTCTCCTGACATCTTCTACTAGTGGGCTCCGCCTCTCTGACATCTTCTACTAGTGGGCTCCGCTCTCCTGACATCTTCTACTAGTGGGCTCGGCCTCTCCTGACATCTTCTACTAGTGGGTCGCCTCTCCTGACATCTTCTACTAGTGGCTCCGCCTCTCCTGACATCTTCTACTAGTGGGCTCCGCCTCTCCTGACATCTTCTACTAGTGGGCTCCGCCTCTCCTGACATCTTCTACTAGTGGGCTCCGCCTCTCCTGACATCTTCTACTAGTGGGCTCCGCCTCTCCTGACATCTTCTACTAGTGGCTCCGCTCTCCTGACATCTTTTACTAGTGGGCTCCGCCTCTCCTGACATCTTCTACTAGTGGGCTCCGCCTCTCCTGACATCTTCTACTAGTGGACTCCGCCTCTCCTGACATCTTCTACTAGTGGGCTCCGCCTCTCCTGACATCTTCTACTAGTGGGCTCTGCCTCTCCTGACATCTTCTACTAGTGGGCTCCGCCTCTCCTGACATCTTCTACTAGTGGGCTCCGCCTCTCCTGACATCTTCTACTAGTGGGCTCCGCCTCTCTGACATCTTCTACTAGTGGGCTCCGCCTCTCCTGACATCTTCTACTAGTGGGTCCGCCTCTCCTGACATCTTCTACTAGTGGGCTCCGCCTCTCCTGACATCTTCTACTAGTGGGCTCCGCCTCTCCTGACATCTTCTACTAGTGGGCTCCGCCTCTCCTGACATCTTCTACTAGTGGGCTCCGCCTCTCCTGACATCTTCTACTAGTGGGCTCCGCCTCTCCTGACATCTTCTACTAGTGGGCTCCGCCTCTCTGACATCTTCTACTAGTGGGCTCCGCCTCTCCTGACATCTTCTACTAGTGGGCTCGCACTCTCCTGACATCTTCTACTAGTGGGCTCCTGCCTCTCCTGACATCTTCTACTAAGTGGTGCTCCTGATCCACAGCTCTCCTGACATCTTCTACTAGTGGGCTCCGCCTCTCCTGACATCTTCTACTAGTGGGCTCCGCCTCTCCTGACATCTTCTACTAGTGGGCTCCGCCTCTCCTGACATCTTCTACTAGTGGGCTCTGCCTCTCCTGACATCTTCTACTAGTGGGCTCCGCCTCTCCTGACATCTTCTACTAGTGGGCTCCGCCTCTCCTGACAGTATAAGTCTCCATACTGTTGCTGCAGTATGTGTGTTTAGTCATTGCTGTGTACTTGCTGGGGTGACCAAGGGGGTGACCTGGCTGGCTGGGGTAACCTATGGGTGACCTGGCTGGCTTGGGTGACCTAGATTTGACCTGGCTGTCTGGGGTGACCTAGAGTTGACCTGGCTGGCTGGGGTGACCTAGAGTTGACCTGGCTGTCTGGGATGACCTAGGGGTGACCTGGCTGGCTGGGGTGACCTAGAGTTGACCTAGTTCTCTCCCTATCTTCTTATATAAAAAAATAACTTCATTTTCAAAAGCAGTGGACAGTATTAAAAGAGCAACATGGCAGCTGTAGCATGGACAATGTTGCAGGATGAACAACATGGCAGCTGTAGCATGGACAATGTTGCAGGATGAACAACATGGCAGCTGTAGCATGGACAATGTTGCGATGACATGGCAGCTGTAGCATGGACAATGTTGCAGGATGAGCAACATGGCGCTGTAGCATGGACAATGTTGCAGGATGAGCAACATGGCAGCTGTAGCATGGACAATGTTGCAGGATGAACAACATGGCAGCTGTAGCATGGACAATGTTGCAGGATGAGCAACATGGCTGCTGTAGCATGGACAATGTTGCAGGATGAGCAACATGGCAGCTGTAGCATGGACAATGTTGCAGGATGAGCAACATGGCAGCTGTAGCATGGACAATGTTGCAGGATGAACAACATGGCAGCTGTAGCATGGACAATGTTGCAGGATGAGCAACATGGCTGCTGTAGCATGGACAATGTTGCAGGATGAGCAACATGGCTGCTGTAGCATGGACAATGTTGCAGGATGAGCAACATGGCTGCTGTAGCATGGACAATGTTGCAGGATGAGCAACATGGCAGCTGTAGCATCGACAATGTTGCAGGATGAGCAACATGGCAGCTGTAGCATGGACAATGTTGCAGGATGAACAACATGGCAGCTGTAGCATGGACAATGTTGCAGGATGAGCAACATGGCTGCTGTAGCATGGAAAATGTTGCAGGATGAGCAACATGGCAGCTGTAGCATGGACAATGTTGCAGGATGAGCAACATGGCTGCTGTAGCATGGACAATGTTGCAGGATGAGCAACATGGCTGCTGTAGCATGGACAATGTTGCAGGATGAGCAACATGGCAGCTGTAGCATGGACAATGTTGCAGGGCATGGACAACATGGCTGCTGTAGCATGGACAATGTTGCAGGATGAGCAACATGGCTGCTGTAGCATGGACAATGTTGCAGGATGAGCAACATGGCTGCTGTAGCATGGACAATGTTATGCAGGGATGGAAAGGGAGACATGGCAGCTGTAGCATGGACAATGTTGCAGGATGAGCAACATGGCTGCTGTAGCATGGACAATGTTGCAGGATGAGCAACATGGCTGCTGTAGCATGGACAATGTTGCAGGATGAGCAACATGGCTGCTGTAGCATGGACAATGTTGCAGGATGGGCACACACACTGCAACAGCCTTCCACAAGGGCCATGGTGTAATAGCCCACAAAACGCCTTATAAAGGAATAACTGGTAAAGTAGGCAGTAATGGTAAACAGAGTTAAATCCTCATATCTGAGTCAGACAAAGATATAAATCATAACACTGTATCATCCTTTGCGGACGATAATAATAATAATAATAATAATAATAATAATAATAATAATAATAATAATCTTCATTTCTACAAGTACAATGTATACAGACCATACCTAACATCAATGGCATTCTATTATATAGAAAGTCCCTTGTTATCTACCTGGTCCATGACCAGGCCTCCCGGTGGATCAGGGCCTGGTCAAATAGGCTGTTACTGCTGGCCGCACGTAGTCCAACGTACGAACCAGAGCCCGGTTGATCCGGCACTGACTTTAAGTATCTGTCCAGCTCCCTCTTGAAGACAACCAGAAGTCTATTGGTAATTCCCCTTACGGCTGAAGTGAGGCTGTTGAACAGTCTTGGGCCCCGATCACTTATTGTGATTGCTCTTAGTGTACTAATGGCGCCCCTACTTTTCACTGGGGGTATGTTGCATCGCCTGCCAAGTCTTTTGTTTTCGTAGTGAGTGATTTCTGCGTGCAGATTAAGGACTAGTCCCTCCAGGATCTTCCAGGTGTAGATTATGATGTATCTCTCTCGCCTGCGCTCCAGTGAGTACAAGTCAAGTACTTCCAAGTGTTCCCAGTAGTTAAGGTGTTTGATGGAACTGATATGTGCAGTAGAGGTTCTCTGTACATTCTCAAGATCTGCAATTTCACCTGCTATGAATTGAGATGTTAATGTACAGCAGTATTACAGCCTAGAGAGGACAAGTGATTTAAAAAGGATCATAATTGGCTTAGCATCTCTTGTCTTGAATGTTCTCATTATCCATCCTATCATTTTCCTCACAGATGTGATAGTGACACTATTGTATCCTTGAAGGTGAGATCCTCAGACATTACCACTCCCAGGTATTTCACATTACTTTTCTGCTCTATTGTGTGATTGGAGTTTGTAATATACTCAAGTCCTAGCTATTGTTTCCGCCAGTTTTCCATAATGGAGTAGTTGGAATTTGTCTTCATTGAACATCATATTGTTCTCTGTTGCCCATTGGAAAACTTGGTTTATATCTTCTTGGAGATCTGCCGTGTCCTCAATGGATGACACTCTCATGCACATCCTAGTATCGTCTACAAATGATGACACGGTGCTATGGTTTACATCTCTGTCTATGTCTAATATGAGGATGAGGAACAGGATAGGGGCGAGTACTGTGCCTTGTGGAACAGATCTTTTCACTATGGCAGCTTCCGACTTAACTCTGTTTACCACTTCTCTTTGTGTTCGATTGGTTAGAAAGTTGAAGATCCATCTGCCTACTTTGCCAATTATTCCTTTAGCACACACTTTGTGTGCTATTACACCATGATCACACTTGTCAAAGGCTTTTGCAAAATCTGTGTATACTACATCTGCATTTTGTTTGTTTTCCAGTGCATCCCAGACCATATCATAGTGATCCAGTAGTTGCGAGAGGCAGGAGCGACCTGCTCTGAACTCATGTTGCCCTGGATTTTGCAATTGTTGGGAATCCAAGTGGTTTGCAATCCTACTTCTTAGAACTCTTTCAAAGATTTTTATGATGTGGGACGTTAGAGCTATTGGTCTGTAGTTCTTAGCTACTGCTTCGCTGCCACCTTTATGGAGTGGGGCTATATCCGTTGTTTTTAGTGACTGGAATCTCACCTGTGTCTATGCTCTTTCTCCATAGCATACTTAGAGCCCGCAAAAGGGGTTTCTTGTAGTTCTTAATGAACACAGAGTTCCATGAGTCTGGGGCTGAGAGCATGGGCATGTTGTCAATGGCTTTTTCAAAGTCTAGAGGAGTTCGGGTTATGTCAGAAATTTGGCATACATTGACAGGGTTTTGAGGCTCATTCATGAAAAAAATATTTAGATTGTCTATCTTTAGAATGATCAGTGGTTCGTTAAACACAGAGTCGTATTGAGATTTCAGTATCTCACTCATTTCTTTGTTGTCATCTGTGTAAGATCTGTCTTGTCTGAGCAGGGGCCCTATACTAGATGTGCTTTTTGCCTTGTTTTAGGCATATGAAAATAAATATTTCAAATTCACTAATCGCTTTTAGCTCCTCTTGTCTCTCCTGGATCTTGTATGAGTCTTTTAACCTAAGCTCAATATTTTCCACTTCCCTGGTTAGCACTTCCTTCCGTGTTTCAGATAATCTAGTATTCTTGAGGAGCTCAGTGATTCTTCGCCTTCTCCTGTAGAGGGAGCATCTTTCTCTTTCCAGTTTACTTCTCTTCTTTTTTCTTAGGGGAATATGCCTTGAATATACTTCAGCTTTAGGGTTCATACTTTAGAGTTCATGTTATTTAAGATATCTTCCCAACATGTTTCATTTAGGACATGATTTACCTGGTCCAAGTTGATGTTCTTGTTGTTGAAGTTGAATTTGGTGAAGTCACCCTCATAGCTGTATGCATTTTGCTGATCAGGACTCCTGTGCATGTAAGTCTGGACTTCGATTGGACTGTGATCAGAATTAATTGTTTTTTTTATATTGTTATGTTTCTTACCAGGTCGTCATTATTTGTGAAAATAAGGTCAAGTGTGTTCTCCAGTCTTGTTGGCTCCACTATCTGCTGACTTAGGTGTGTTTACTGTAGAAATTCAGCAGCTCATGTGTGTGTGACTTTTTATCTGACCTGCCTCCAGGGATTATTTCTGCTACAACATTATTTGTTATGTTCTTCCATTTTGTATGTCTTATATTGAAGTCACCAAGCAGCAAGATGTTTGGGGATGGAGCTGGAAAGTTTTCCAGACAGGAGTCAATTTTTGATAGTTGTTCCATGAACTGTTTGGAGGTTGCATCTGGTGGCTTATATACAAGTACAATGATTAAATTTTGGTTCTCGATTTTTATTGTCAGAACTTCAACTACATCATTTGTGGTGTTCAGCATCTCTGTGCTGCCTGTTCTTTCTGTCGCATCTGAAAAGGTTGTACCCAGTTATCCATATTTATTGTCAAAGTAATCTTTTGTGTGGGTCTCTGTGAACGCTGCAAACACTGCCTTTGACTTCCCTAGAAGTCCACTCATGAAAGGTATTTTGTAGCATTTGACCATTGCTCTCTGTGTTTTTAGATAGACAGAAAAAAAAATAATGCCCTATTCTATAGGGCCTACAACTCTCCATACTTTACAGAATTATTAAGATGTACAATGTTCTAGTAGACATGAGATGAAAGATAAAAGTCTAAGTAATTATATGTAACAATAAAACTTTATGCAAAATGTCAGTAGATTGCATAATAAAAAAATGTTGAAGTTTGTGTTTAGTTTTTTTTTTTTTTTTTTTTTGGGGGGAATCAATAAAAACAAAACGGTAAGGAATATCGTAATTCTTCATTGTCATTCTTTAGAACCATCATTCCTCAATAACGTGTGCAAAAATCATGACAATCCGTCCAGTAGTTATCGAAAAGTATGGCTACAAACGTCAATAACTTATTCCCTAGAACGCAGGCGGGAGAGATACATTATTATATACACATGGAAAATTCTCGAGGGATTAGTACCAAACTTGCACACGAGAATCACTCCCTAAGAAAGCAAAAGACTCGGCAGGCGATGTAACATCCCCCCAATGAAAAGCAGGGGTGCCACTAGCACGTTGAGGCACCTGACACTTGTCAGGGGCCCAAGATTGTTTAACTGCCTCCCAGCATACATCAGGGGGATTACCAACAAACCCCTGGCTGTCTTCAAGCAGGCACTGGACAGGCACCTAAAGTCGGTAACTGACCAACCAGGCTGTGGTTCGTACGTTGGACTGCGTGCGGCCAGCAGTAACAGCCTGGTTGATCAGGCTGATCCAACATGAGGCTTGGTCACAGACCGGGCCGCAGGGGCGTTGACCCCTGGAACTCTCTCCAGGTAAACTCCAGGTATATTAGTTCCGTGTAAAACGCGTCACCGAGAGCCAAATCTCAGCAAGCCATAAACCCCAACTCAGGTGGGAAGCCCCCTGGCACCTGTGCTGCTAGTGCTCTGGCACTGGTATGGAGGCCACACACAAGTTGCCAAGTAGTGTATTTGGAAAGAAACAATCATAAAAATCGTAATTTTTTTATTAAAAAAAAAAAAGGAATTGGCATCATGTCCTCTTGATGACAGCAGGAACAAAAAAATACAATTTTAGAAAAAGATACTTAGAAATGTGATAAACAAGCTGATTGCATCAAAATGATGCCAGAATTATGCACTATTTTTCGGTAAGATAACAATTTTTTTTTTTTTTTCAAAAATTTTCGATTCTTTTTTTCTTTCCAGGAAGCTAGCTTTCCCTCCATTTAAGGCCCTGTATGCTATTATCAAATATAAATGAGGTCATGTTGCATGTTTGTTGGGGGGATTTTGTTGTTGGCATCAGTAGTTGTGATTCTGGAGGGGCCACTGGCTGTACCTCCAGTCCAACAAGGCTCCAAGGTGGTGAAATATTTTGGTTATTTCTTTCCATTTTCTTTCTTCGTTTCTTGCCACTAAAAAAATTACTTTGAGTGGAGTTTTCATAATTACTGTAACTACTATGATTTCTTGTACAGGGTGTGTACTTCCTGGTCCCTTTCAAGTGGTATGTGGGGCAGTTGGTGTTGTAACATTGTTGTTTAAGGACTGAAGAGTGGCACATCTCAGGGTGGAAGAATCTGCAAGAGATAGAACGACACACTCCTTTAGACAGGAGGTCGCGGCATTTTTTGGGATAATCAAAGTTGCATGTCCCATTTGTTTTCCTCGATATTCCATGCTTACAGATGCCCCAATCATAGATTTTACACCGTTTTGCTTTTGGTTAGATACAATTCGTACTGGATGTATTCCCAATCTGTGCAGATCCTAGAACTGCACTACAGTCTTTGATAGCCAAGCTAGAGACACTACCATTTGTTTTCAGGAGGCCAACATTCTCCCCGGAAGAGGAGGACTCCTCTACATCTGTAATAGGGGCTATGGCTGTGGTAGAGTCATTAGCCGAATCCAGATTAGCACTAAGGCTGGGGGCTGAGTCTGAGTCAGCCCTAGGGCTGAGTCTCGGTCAGCCCTAGGGCTGGGGACGAACTAGTTGCTTTTGTTATGCAGAGCATTTCCCGAAAATTAGGTCAATTTTGTCCCAGGATGCGACCCACACCAGTCCATTAACACCCAGGTACCCATTTCACATAAACAGTCATACCAGGGATCGACCCCCGGACCTCAATGTGTGAGCTGAGTGCGCTACCAATCGAGCTACGGGACACCTCATGCTACAATTTACATGAGAGTCAACCATCGAGGGTTACTGCAAATCTCCAAAGCTGCTATAAACCGTCTTCCAGTCGGCCGCAAAAAAACAAATGTGTTTACTGAGGACAAATTTCAGTTATTCAGCAATAAAGAAACTGAAGAATTAATAACAGGAAGAGAGTATAAAATAAAGACAAACCACTCCAGATTAGAGAGGAGGAATGTGAGAGACATAGGAGTGATAATATCAGGTATAATATTCAGGGAAGACAACAATGGAGCTGTCACAAACGCAAGGAAATGAATAGATTTAATAACTAGAATCTTCACTACAAGAGATGCAGCTCTACTAATGATACTGTCACTCTGGGGCGGAATATACACTGACAGCCACTTTCAAGGCAGGTGAAACCACATACCTGGAGAATGTACACTGAACGTTCCGGAGAATGTACACTGAACGTTCCGGAGAATGTACAGTGAACGTTCTGCAGAATGTACAGTGAACGTTCTGCAGAATGTACAGTGAACGTTCTGCAGAATGTACAGTGAACGTTCTGGAGAATGTACAGTGAACGTTCTGCAGAATGTAGTGAATGTTCTGCAGAATGTACAGTGAACGATCTGCAGAATGTACAGTGAACGTTCTGCAGAATGTACAGTGAACGTTCTGCAGAATGTACAGTGAACGTTCTGCAGAATGTACACTGAACGTTCTGCAGAATGTACGTGTATGTTCTGCAGAATTAGTGAACGTTCTGCAGAATGTACAGTGAACGTTCTGCAGAATGTACAGTGAACGTTCTGCAGAATGTACAGTGAACGTTCTGCAGAATGTACAGTGAACGTTCTGCAGAATGTACACTGAACGTTCTGCAGAATGTACAGTGAATGTTCTGCAGAATGTACAGTGAACGTTCTGCAGAATGTACAGTGAACGTTCTGGAGAATGTACAGTGAACGTTCTGGAGAATGTACAGTGAACGTTCTGGAGAATGTACAGTGAACGTTCTGCAGAATGTACAGTGAACGTTCTGCAGAATGTACACTGAACGTTCTGCAGAATGTACAGTGAATGTTCTGCAGAATGTACAGTGAACGTTCTGCAGAATGTACAGTGAACGTTCCGGAGAATGTACAGTGAACGTTCTGCAGAATATACAGTGAACGTTCTGGAGAATGTACAGTGAACGTTCTGCAGAATGTACAGTGAACGTTCTGCAGAATGTACAGTGAACGTTCTGCAGAATGTACAGTGAACGTTCTGCAGAATGTACAGTGAACGTTCTGCAGAATGTACAGTGAACGTTCTGCAGAATGTACAGTGAACGTTCTGCAGAATGTACAGTGAACGTTCTGCAGAATGTACAGTGAACGTTCTGCAGAATGTACAGTGAACGTTCTGGAGAATGTACAGTGAACGTTCTGCAGAATGTACAGTGAACGTTCTGGAGAATGTACAGTGAACGTTCTGCAGAATGTACAGTGAACGTTCTGCAGAATGTACAGTGAACGTTCTGCAGAATGTACAGTGAACGTTCTGCAGAATGTACAGTGAACGTTCCGGAGAATGTACAGTGAACGTTCTGCAGAATGTACAGTGAACGTTCTGCAGAATGTACAGTGAACGTTCTGCAGAATGTACAGTAAACGTTCTGCAGAATGTACAGTGAACGTTCTGCAGAATGTACAGTGAACGTTCACTGCTCGTCTTAATTCACTCAAACATCTACATTACACAAATAGTCCGCACATAGGAAAGACAAGATTATGACGACGTTTCTGTCCGACTTGGACACTTTACAAGTCACATTGTGACTTGTAAATGTCCAAGTCGTTTCTGTCCAAGTCGGACAGAAAAGTCGTCGTAAGCTTTTCTCTCCTATGTACGGACTATTTGTGTATTGTTTCAGTCACGGTATTATGCCTAGTTGTTCGTTAAGCATCTACATTACCGGGAATGTCTGAAGTTTCTTTCTGAAGGAGCAGGTCCTAAATCTGCACACAGAGTACAGGAAAAGATGGCTCGGTAAGTTTAAAGGGGCCAAGACTCTTCAACACCCACCCTTCATACATAAAGTGATAAGGCGATTACCAACAGTCGAAGGCAACTAAATTTTCTTCAAGACCTCCAGCTGTCTTCAAAACCTGTAGCTGTCTTCTAGACCTCCAGCTGTCTTTAAGACCTCTAGCTGTCTTCAAGACCTCCAACTGTCTTCAAGGCCTCCAGCTGTCTTCAAGACCTCCAGCTGTCTTCAAGGCCTCCAGCTGTCTTCAAGACCTCCAGCTGTCTTCAAAACCTGTAGCTGTCTTCTAGACCTCCAGCTGTCTTCAAAACCTGTAGCTGTCTTCTAGACCTCCAGCTGTCTTCAAGACCTCCAGCTGTCTTCAAAACCTCCAGCTGTCTTCAAAACCTCTAGCTGTCTTCAAGATCTCCAGCTGTCTTCAAGACCTCCAACTGTCTTCAAGGCCTCCAGCTGTCTTCAAGACCTCCAGCTGTCTTCAAAACCTGTAGCTGTCTTCTAGACCTCCAGCTGTCTTTAAGACCTCTAGCTGTCTTCAAGACCTCCAGATGTCTTCAAGGCCTCTAGCTGTCTTCAAGGCCTCCAGCTGTCTTCAAAACCTGTATCTGTCCTCAAAACCTGTAGCTGTCTTCTAGACCTCCAGCTGTCTTCAAAACCTGTAGCTGTCTTCAAGACCTCCAGCTGTCTTCAAGACCTCCAGCTGTCTTCAAGGCCTCCAGCTGTCTTCAAGACCTCCAGCTGCCTTTAAGACCTCCAGCTGTCTTCAAGGCCTCCAGCTGTCTTCAAGACCTCCAGCTGTCTTCAAAACCTGTAGCTGTCTTCAAGGCCTCTAGCTGTCTTTAAGACCTCTAGCTGTCTTCAAGACCTCCAGCTGTCTTCAAGGCCTCTAGCAGTCTTCAAGACCTCCAGCTGTCTTCAAGGCCTCTAGCTGTCTTCAAGACCTCCAGCTGTCTTCAAGGCCTCTAGCTGTCTTCAAGACCTCCAGCTGTCTTCAAGGCCTCTAGCAGTCTTCAAGACCTCCAGCTGTCTTCAAGGCCTCTAGCTGTCTTCAAGACCTCCAGCTGTCTTCAAGGCCTCTAGCTGTCTTCAAGACCTCCAGCTGTCTTCAAGGCCTCTAGCTGTCTTCAAGACCTTCAGCTGTCTTCAAGATCTCCAACTGTCTTCAAGGAGAAAATCTGACAGGTTCCTCAATTCAGTTCCTTATCAGCCGGGCTGCGCGCGGGTAGCACAACAGCCTGGTAGATCAGGCCATGCAAGAGGAGACATGGTGTGGGAACGAGCCGCGGGGCGGGACGGGGGGGGAGCGCTGACCCTCCGGAGGTAACCTTCAGCAGCTTGGCGAGTAGCCTTGGACGGTATTATGATGGAAATACTTGCCGCCAGAAGTGCTAAATGTCAACGATGATTCTGAGTCGTCTTGGAGGGTCCGGGGTGGTCGTCACTGGTCAAGCACCGTCACGGTTGGTTGCAGGTGGTCAGGGATGGTCTTGGGAAAGTCGTGAGTGGTCGGGGACTGTCACGAATAGTTGTAGACAGTCTGGGATGGTCTTGCAAAAGTCGTGAGTGGTCGGGAACTGCCAGGAATAGTTGCAGACGGTCTGGGATGGACTTGTGAGAGCCGTGAGTGGTCGGGGACCACGGAGAGCCACAGAGAGCAGGAGAGTGCCCATAAATTTTTATAGCAATTATATGGATTCTGGTTATGATAATGAGTAGTTCCTGAGGCTGTGATAACAATAACAATTATATGGATTCTGGTTATGATAATGAGTAGTTCCTGAGGCTGTGATAACAGGTGAATCAAGGTAGCTACCTCAGGTGGGTGACCCTCACAAGGAAACCAGGAGGAGGAGGTGAAGGAGGAGTGTGGCTGTGTGTGTGAAGGGGTACACACTGTCATGGTGAAGGATTTACAGAGAGTTCTGTGGATTTAGTTACGCTTCCATTACGGTGCTTGTCGTGCGTGAGAGAGAGAGAGGGAGAGAGGAGAGAGAGAGAGAGAGAGAGAGAGAGAGAGAGAGAGAGAGAGAGAGAGAGAGAGTAGCAAAGGACTTGTTATAAGTCCACACTAAAGTATCTACTGCCAAGAACTATCTATTACTGCCTAGATTAAAAATCATCGTGAATTATCTACTACTTCAGGTGTGTGTGTGTGTGAGTTAGGGATAGCAAAGCAGAAGGCTCTCTCCCCACCCTCCAGCCACGGCCTGCAAGAAAACTGAATTCTGATCCTGATGACCAGCACTTGTGTACAGTCACTAGGGTACGATTCTAGGAACCACTGCAAGTGCAGGTGACCTAGAGGGTGTTCCGGGGGGTCAGCGCCCCCGCGGCCCGGTCCATGACCAGGTCTCGTGGTGAATCAGGGACTGATCAACCAGACTGTTACTGCTGGCCACACGTAAACCAACGTAGGAACCACAGCCCGGCTGATCAGGTACTGACTTTAGGTGTCTGTTCAGCTCTCTCTTGAAGACAGCCAGGTGTCTTGAAGACAGTCAGGGGTCTTGAAGACAGCCAGGGGTCTTGAAGACAACCAGGGGTCTTGAAGACAGACAAGGGTCTTGAAGACAGCCAGGGGTCTTGAAGACAGCCAGGGGTCTTGAAGACAGCCAAGGGTCTTGAAGACAGCCATTGGTCTTGAATCAGTCAGGGGTTTAGAAGACAGTCAGGGGTTTTGAAGACTGCTAGAGGTCTATTGGTAATCCCCATTATTTATACTGGGAAGCAGATGAACAGTCTTGGGCCCCTGACACTTATTGTGTTGTCTCTTAACGTACCCATAGCACCCCTGCTTTTCACTGGGGGGGATGTTTGCATCCCCTGCCGAGTTTTTTGCTTTCGTAGGGAGTGATTTCCGTGTACAGATTTGGGACTAATCCCTCTAGGATTTCCCATCATCCTGGAATGACTGGAATAATTTGATATTTAAGACACATGTGCAACAGTTGGGTATCTTTATTGTTGCAACGTTTCGCCCACACAGTAGACTTCTTCAGTCAAATACAGTAGCAGTCTACAATGTTGTTGGACTGATTACATCAGCTTTACCTCGCCACTACTGTTGTCTACGATACATTCTCCTCTGTATCTGACTGAAGAAGTCTACTGTGTAGGTGAAACGTTGCAACAATAAAGATACCCAACTGTTGCACATGTGTCTTAATCATCAACTTGTGGGTATTTTATATCATTATCAACCTAACTGGGATAACCTGCAAAATCCTCAGTTTTCGAACCTTCAATGATTTTATTAAGTTATCTTAAGTTACATAAGTCAGTGTTTGACTGAAACACTGGTTCTCCAGCCATAGTATCTGATTGTCTGGTTCAGTTACCCTCACCCTTCAAGGCTCATAACTTGATAATACAAAGTCTGACTGGCTTCAAAGTTAGTGTGCTTGTGTATTTTAGGACACTGGTCCTTTTTCTGAGATACCTTGAAAATGACCTTTCAGTTTGGCTTCAAACCTGGTGTTCTTTGTGGGAAGTTTGTTCATTATTCATTAATCGCGAACGAGCGAGAGAGTTGATGACGTGTTGCAACAATCAACATATCATCAGGAGCTTGTAATGTTGCAGAAATGAAAAGGAAGTCGTTTCCCTGAACGAATCTGCCTGGACTTCCTACTCGGAACGGTTGAAATTCCTTGATTTGTACTCCCTGGAATGCAGGCGAGAAAGATATATGATAATATACACTTGAAAAATCCTAGAGGGACTAGTCCCAAATTTGCACAGGAAAATCACTCACCACGAAAGCAAAAGACTTGGCAGGAGGTGTAACATTCCCCCAACGAAAAGCAGGGGCTCCACGAGTACACTAATAGACACCACAATAAGTGTCAGGGGACCAAGACTGTTCAACTGCTTCCTAGCATACATAAGGGGGATTACCAACAGACCCCTGGCTGTCTTCAAGATCCCTGGCTGTCTTCAAGAGGGAGCTGGACAGACACCTAAAGTCAGTACCTGACCAGCCGGGCTATGGTTCCTACGTTTTTTTACGTGTGGCCAACAGTAACAGCCTGGCTGATCAGGTCCTGATCCACCACGAGGCCTGGTCATGGACCGGGCCGCGGGGGCGTTGACCCCGGAACACCCTCTAGGTAGGCAGATATAGCTTAGGAAAACTAAACATGACTGACTTCCAATGTTCAAGACTAATTACTGCGCTAGAAACATATGGCGCAGTTCGTCCCCAGAATGTGGCTGTGGAGCAGTGGATTACCTCAAGAACGACGGTGAGAGGTGAATCCTGTGATCTGGATACTCACTTCGTTTTTGTTGAGGCCAGGCTGTGATATGTTGACGTTCTTAGTGTGCATGGCTGCCCTCTCTCACATCCCTGCCATCTGTGGGAGAAGATCGCAACTGTTAGACAACACTGTGAGAGAGACAGACAGATAGAGAGAAGAGAGAGAGAGAGAGAGAGAGAGAGAGAGAGAGAGAGAGAGAGAGAGAGAGAGAGACTTCTTGAGAGAATAGAGAACAGAGCAAGACGACTCATCTCTGGCCGGGACCCAGCCTGGATAGATCTGTCATTTCAGCAGAGCCTTCACAGGATGTGGGTGGCCTTAGTGTTATATACAAGACCAATATTGTCAAA
Source organism: Cherax destructor (assembly GCA_009830355.1). Taxonomy (NCBI): domain Eukaryota; kingdom Metazoa; phylum Arthropoda; class Malacostraca; order Decapoda; family Parastacidae; genus Cherax; species Cherax destructor. Next base: position 59,975 of record WNWK01006299.1, read on the forward strand.
GTACCACACTTGGCTCCACTCCGAGGACAGCAACAAGACGGGCAGCCAACAGCAACTACACTCTGACTGTACACTTCTCCAGAACATCACTTCATCTGAGATCATTTATTCCTAGGATGCCTCGAGTCTGGAACATGTTCGTACAGCATAACGACATAAAAAAGAACACTGCAGCAGGTCTACTGGCCCAAACTAGGCACGTCTTACTCTAAACCAACCATTCCCACCCACCCACTTGTCCAGCCTTTTACCACAGCTACCCAAGAATTTGCTTCAGTACCTCACGTACTGAGTATCAACATGGTATACAGTACCGACAGCCTGATAACTAAGACACAACACTTAGGTTTCTTTATTCGAAAATTTTCGCCTACACAGCAGGCTTCTTCAGTCGAGTACAGAAGAGCTTGCAGAAGCAGTAGAGCTGTGAAGACGATGTAATCAGTCCTTCACCCTTGAAGACGTAGATTTGAGGTGGTCAGTCCCTCAGCCTGGAGAAGAGTTGTGTTCCACAGTCTGGAGAAGAGTTGTGTTCCATAGTCTGGAGAAGAGTTGTGTTCCAGTCTTGAGAAGAGTTGTGTTCCACAGTCTGGAGAAGAGTTGTGTTCCATAGTCTGGAGAAGAGTTGTGTTCCAGTCTGGAGAAGAGTTGTGTTCCACAGTCTGGAGAAGAGTTGTGTTCCACAGTCTGGAGAAGAGTTCTGTTCCAGTCTGGAGAAGAGTTGTGTTCCACAGTCTGGAGAAGAGTTGTGTTCCACAGTCTGGAGAAGAGTTGTGTTCCACAGTCTGGAGAAAGTTCAGTCTGGAAGATGTTCCACAGTCTGGAGAAGAGTTGTGTCCCACAGTCTGGAGAAGAGTTGTGTGCCACAGTCTGGAGAAGAGTTGTGTGCCACAGTCTGGAGAAGAGTTGTGTTCCACAGTCTGGAGAAGAGTTGTGTGCCACAGTCTGGAGAAGAGTTGTGTGCCACAGTCTGGAGAAGAGTTGTGTGCCACAGTCTGGAAGAGTGTGTCAATCGAGAAAGTTGTGTGCCACAGTCTGGAGAAGAGTTGTGTGCCACAGTCTGGAGAAGAGTTGTGTGCCACAGTCTGGAGAAGAGTTGTGTGCCACAGTCTGGTGAAGAGTTGTGTGCCACAGTCTGGAGAAGAGTTGTGTGCCACAGTCTGGAGAACATGTGTCTTACATATGAAGCAAGTACTACACCGGGATGTCCCATTTCCCAGGGCGCAAGAGGGCAGGAATAAAAACACTGGCAGCGGTCAATCCTTCTAATACAACGTTTCGCCCAAGGCTGGGCCTCTTTTTTTCAAGAGGGTAGTATACACTAGATGCCCCTTCCTGCCCGGGCACAGCAAGCTCCTGCAGGTCGTTTGTTGCAAGTGGGAAATTGCAAACTCGACTCTCCTGTCATTAATACCAGGCTAGGAAGAGCACCACAGTAGAGTTACTGCTGTGGAAGATCACGAAGGTACTAGGATGAGATCCCAGGAGGTATCCTAGGAGCTAACAAGTATCCCAGGATATTACAATGTGCTAGGATGTGTACCCTACCTACCTGGAGTAAACCTGGAGGGTGTTCTGGGGTTCAACGCCCCAGCAGCCCGGTCCATGATCAGGCCTCGTGGTGGATCAGGGACTGATCAACCAGGCTGTTACTGCTGGTGGCACGTAAACCAACGTAAGAACCACAGCCCGGCTGGTCAGGTACTGACTTTGCGTCTGTCCAGCTCCCTCTTGAAGACAGCCAGGGGTTTGTTGGTAATCCCCTGGTGTCGTGGGAGGCCACAGCAGTGATGGTGAGAGGCCAGTGGTGGTGGTGGTGAGAGGCCACAGTGGTGGTGAGAGGCCACAGTGGTCGTGCTACAACCATCTCCTTCAACATATCATTGAAAATCAGCATCACAAAAACCACTTGCAGAATACTACGTGTTTACCCTCAGGCTAAATTCTGCTGAATATTAAAGGAACCTTCTTTTTTATATGCAGAGATGTAGCCAGGAACTTGGTGGGTCCTCCAGTAGTCTTTGTCAGGTTGTTATATCACCTACCTCCACATCTAACTATATAGTTGAGATCAGGATAGAATAGTGGAAGACTTACCACTACTCCACTCCACCAGCTACTCCAGCACTCCACCTGCTACTCCAGCACTCCACCAGCTACACCACCACTCCACCAGCTACACCATCACTCCACCAGCTACTCCATCAGCTGGTAAAAACAGTGCTAAAGAAGGTGAGCCAAAATGTACTGGAATATTTAATAGAAAGGTGAAAGTAGAGACTGATTTTTACTGTTACTACTACAACTACTACTACTACTACTACTACTACTACTACTACAACTACTACTACTGCAACTACTACTACAACTACTACTACTACTACTACTACTACTACTACTACTACAACTACTACTACAACTACTACTACTGCAACTACTACTACAACTACTACTACTACTGCAACTACTACTACTACAACTACTACTACTACAACAACTACTACTACAACAACAACAACAACTACTACTACTACTATCTCTACCCAGAGTATAACAGTGGTAGAGGTAGTAGTAGTGATAGTAATAATAGTTCTTCTATAACAACTATTATTACTAGAAGAACAGAAGGTCATCCTGTGCTTGACGCAAGTCTGCGTACTGTGCTTGACGCAAGAATGTTATTTCCTGTCCTCATCCTCCTCCTCCTCACCTCGTCATCATCCTCCCCTGCCTCCCCTCCCTCCATCACTTCAAGATGACAGGAGAGCCACCGTGAGAGTTGGAGGTGTCCCCCCTTCAGGCTTACCTCCAGGAGAACCATCCTGTATGATGGAGTATGACAGGAAAACCATCCTGTATGATGGAGTATGACAGGAAACCATCCTGTATGATGGAGTATGACAGGAGAACCATCCTGTATGATGAAGTATGACAGGAGAACCATCCTGTATGATGAAGTATGACAGGAAAACCATCCTGTATGATGGAGTATGACAGGAGAACCATCCTGTATGATGAAGTATGACAGGAGAACCATCCTGTATGATGAAGTATGACAGGAAAACCATCCTGGTGATGGAGTATGACAGGAGAACCATCCTGTATGATGAAGTATGACAGGAAAACCATCCTGTATGATGAAGTATGACAGGAGAACCATCCTGTATGATGAAGTATGACAGGAAAACCATCCTGTATGATGGAGTATGACAGGAAAACCATCCTGTATGATGAAGTATGACAGGAAAACCATCCTGTATGATGAAGTATGACAGGAAAACCATCCTGTATGATGGAATATGACAGGAAAACCATCCTGTATGATGAAGTATGACAGGAAAACCATCCTGTATGATGAAGTATGACAGGAGAAACCATCCTGTATGATGAAGTATGACAGGAAAACCATCCTGGTGATGGAGGTATGTATGGAACATATATTATTATTATATATATATATATATATATATATATATATATATATATATATATATATATATATATATATATATATATATATATAACTTTCTTTCTTTCAACACGTCGGCCATTTCCCACCGAAGCAGGGTGGCCACCGAGGCAGGGTGGCCACCGAGGCAGGGTGGCCACCGAGGCAGGGTGGCCACCGAGGCAGGTTGGCCCAAAAGAAAAAATGAAAGTTTCTCCTTTTACATTTAGTAATGTATACAGGAGAAGGGGTTACTAGCCCCTTGCTCCTGGCATTTTAGTCGCCTCTTACGACACGCATGGCTTACGGAGGAAGAATTCTGTTCCACTTCCCCATGGAGATAAGAGGAAATAAGAACAAGAACTAGTAAGAAAATAGAAGAAAACCCAGAGGGGTGTGTGTATATATATATGCTTGTACATAAATGTGTAGTGGCACCTAAGTGTAAGGAGACATACCTGAAATCTTGCATGTTTATGAGACAGAAAAAAGACACCAGCAATCCTACCATCATGTAAAACAATTACAGGCTTTTGTTTTACATTCACTTGGCAGGACGGTAGTACCTCCCTGGGTGCTTGCTGTCTACTAACCTTATATATATTATATATATATATATATATATATATATATATATATATATATATATATATATATATATATATATATATATATATATATAAACTCGTGTACTTTCAGACTTCTCCTGTGTCATCAGAAGCTATGCAATGTTGCAAGAGTAGCAACAGGAGAAATGATGGAGAAGTTTTCTCAGAGTATCGTGGGTGACCAAGACTTCCCATGACATGGGTAGTGCCCCATGAGTAAGGGGTGAGGTGAAAGGGTGTTAGGGGGTGTTACCAAGGGAGGACAGGAAGACTGGTGGTGATAATAATGATAACTACTAGTCAGGTGCTGCTCTCACCCCTATCATCCTCCTCCTCCTTCCTTCACCCCTCAAAGCACCAGGTAAGGGAGGAGGGGTAAAGGGATGATAGATCACCAGCCTCCTATACTCTCTATAACCTTCATAACACATGACTCACCATCCATGAACCATGACAAAACAACCCACGATCCACAACTCATAACCCATGACTCGCAACACATGACCCACAACTCACGACCCACAACTCACGACCAACAACTCACGACCAACAACTCACGACCCACAACTCACGACCAACAACTCACGACCAACAACTCACGACCAACAACTCACGACCAATAACTCACGACCCACAACTCACGACCAACAACTCACGACCAACAACTCACGACCAACAACTCACGACCAACAACACACGACCAACAACACACGACCAACAACTCACGACCAACAACTCACGACCCACAACTCACGACCAACAACTCACGACCAACAACACACGACCAACAACTCACGACCAACAACTCACGACCAACAACTCACGACCAACAACACACGACCAACAACTCACGACCCACAACTCACGACCAACAACTCACGACCAACAACACATGACCAACAACTCACGACCCACAACTCACGACCCACAACTCACGACCAACAACACACGACCAACAACTCACGACCAACAACTCACGACCAACAACACGACCAACAACTCACGACCCACAACTCACGACCCACAACACACAACCAATGCTACATTTCACACACTGGCTGAAAGGTAGGAAAGATGATTAAGACACATGTACAACAGTTGGGTATCTTAATTGTTGAAACGTTTCACCTACACAGTAGGCTTCTTCAGTCACATACAGAGGCAGCTGGCGTAGTAGTGAAATGAAGATGATGTAATCAGTCCATCAACCTTGGAGAAATAGTATTTGAGGTGGTCAGTCCCTCAGCCTGGAGAAATAGTATTTGAGGTGGTCAGTCCCTCAGCCTGGATAAATAGTATCTGAGGTGGTCAGTCCCTCAGCCTAGAGAAATAGTATCTGAGGTGGTCAGTCCTCAGCCTAGAGAATAGTATCTGAGGTGGTCAGTCCTCAGCCTAGAGAAATAGTATTGAGGTGGTCAGTCCCTCAGCCTGAGAAATAGTATCTGAGGTGGTCAGTCCCTCAGCCTGGAGAAATAGTATTTGAGGTGGTCAGTCCCTCAGCCTAAGAAATAGTATCTGGTGGTCAGTCCCTCAGCCTGGAGAAATAGTATCTGAGGTGGTCAGTCCTCAGCCTGGAGAAATAGTATCTGAGGTGGTCAGTCCCTCAGCCTGGAGAAATAGTATTTGAGGTGGTCAGTCCCTCAGCCTGAGAAATAGTATCTGAGGTGGTCAGTCCCTCAGCCTGGAGAAATAGTATTTGAGGTGGTCAGTCCCTCAGCCTAGAGAAATAGTATCTGAGGTGGTCAGTCCCTCAGCCTGGAGAAATAGTATCTGAGGTGGTCAGTCCCTCAGTCTGGAGAAATAGTATTTGAGGTGGTCAGTCCCTCAGCCTGGATAAATAGTATCTGAGGTGGTCAGTCCCTCAGCCTGGAGAAATAGTATCTGAGGTGGTCAGTCCCTCAGCCTGGAGAAATAGTATCTGAGGTGGTCAGTCCCTCAGCCTGGAGAAGAGTTCAGCTCCAGGGGGTATTGCGGAACGAATGGGTAGGGGGATTAAAGGGATAAGGGAGGAAAGGGATGTGTGTGAGGTGAGGAAACACGGGTATTATCTGAGCCCCACAGCTAGGTAGATAGGTAAACAGGTAGACAGGTATGTAGATAGGTAAGTAGATAGGTAGGTCGACAGGTAAATAGGTAGGTAGGTAGGTGGTGGTACAGCAGTAACAGTGCTGGTGTTTTGTTCGTCAGCAAACACCAACATCGCCACCTGACACTAGTCTGGGTCGTCATGACCTGACAACACATTACACGAGAGTACATGACAGTACATAGCAGTACAGGACAGTACATAGCAGTACATGACAGTACATAGCAGTACATGACTATACATAGCAGTACATGACAGTACATGACAGTACATGACAGTACATGACAGTACATAGCAGTACATGACAGTACATAGCAGTACATGACAGTACATAGCAGTACATGACAGTACATAGCAGTACATGACAGTACATAGCAGTACATGACAGTACATAGCAGTACATGACAGTACATAGCAGTACATGACAGTACATAGCAGCACATGACAGTACATAGCAGTACATAGCAGTACATGACAGTACATAGCAGTACATGACAGTACATAGCAGTACATGACAGTACATGACAGACACATAGCAGTACATGAGACAGATACCAGAGGACTTTAAAAATCCACACCGAGGCTATTTCAACAGTATATATATATATATATATATATATATATATATATATATATATATATATATATAAAAATTTATATATCATAATGGGGTGTAGGTGTAAGCTTACTGTGTACAGCAGGTGTACAATATGCAAATATCTGAGAAAGTTGTGGAAAGTGAATAGAAACTAGTTAATTTGGTTACTAGAGCCGCACCAGTGCTATCACTGCTGCCAGACTCCTGCACCAACAGTCTGACTGACAAGACCACCAACCTGACTTTTATTATAAGTATATTAGTATTAGTGTATGTAGTTACTAGTTGCCAAAGGCACTTGTCGATAGACACTTGGCCTGTTGTTTGTGGTGTGTGTATGTGTTTGTGTACTCACCTATTCGTGGATACAGGGGTCGGCTCTCAGTTCCTGGCCCCGCCTCGTGGGCACTATCGTACCTGCTCTTATAGCTATGTATGGAGTCTGTCTCCACCACTTTCCCACTTTGAAGGGACTGACATCCTTCAAGACTACGGTGATCTTCAACTCCAAGACTGACGGACTGATTACCTCATCTTTTGCATATAATTATCCACATTATGTCCTTGCATTGTACTGATAAAGCCACTGGAGGGCGAAACGTCTACAAATATAGATACCCAGAAATTGAACATGTGTCTAAGTCTTCTAGAGTATTAGTTATAATGTCAGTATTGTATAGTTGTAGTCGTCAGTAAACAGTGATGTTAGTGACTCTAAACAGTGATGTTAGTGACTCTAAACAGTGATGTTAGTGACTCTAAACAGTGATGTTAGTGACTCTAAACAGTGATGTTAGTGACTCTAAACAGTGATGTTAGTGACTCTAAACAGTGATGTTAGTGACTCTAAACAGTGATGTTAGTGACTCTAAACAGTGATGTTAGTGACTCTAAACAGTGATGTTAGTGACTCTAAACAGTGATGTTAGTGACTCTAAACAGTGATGTTAGTGACTCTAAACAGTGATGTTAGTGACTCTAAACAGTGATGTTAGTGACTCTAAACAGTGATGTTAGTGACTCTAAACAGTGATGTTAGTGACTCTAAACAGTGATGTTAGTGACTCTAAACAGTGATGTTAGTGACTCCATCCCATCTAGAATGTCCTTCATAACAACATAAAAAAGGAGGAACACTTCAGCAGGCCTACTGGCCCATACTAGGCAGGTCCTTCTCAAACCCAAACCCACTAACAAAAATATCTGCCTAACCCAGTATCAATGCTACCCTAGCTTGGTTAACCCTATTGACTCAGGTGTGAGTACCACACAGATCCAGCCCTCACTCACGTATTTATCTAACATAATACAGGTTAGATATAGGTTACGTGAGGTTAAGTTACATTAGATATAGGTTAGATTAGATGTTGGTAAGGCTAGGGTAGATATAGGTTAGGTTAGATTAGATACAGGTTAGGTTAGGTATAGGTTTGGATAGGTTAGATGTGGATTAGGTTAGATAGGTGGTAAGATATATAACCAAAATTTAAAGCTAGCCAAGGTTTTAGCTTCAATAAGCCTACAGAAACAGTAGTGGACCTAATAATGATCCTTGTGGTACCCCGCTAGTTACACTTTCCCAGTCTGACGTCTCTTATCTGAGAGTCACTCTCTGCTTCCTTTCCCTGAAAGACTCTCTGAGCCATAGGAGCATCTTCCCTGTGATTCCCACCTGAGTCTCAAGCTCTTGGGCCGCACTCTTGTAGGGTACAGCCCCAGAAAAAACGGGAAACGCAAAGAAAACGGAGTTAATGAAGAAAACGGGAAATGCGTGGCCGACATTTGAGGGTTCTAAACACAAAGGTTAATTATCAATATTACTGACGGGAGAGCGCTAAACCCGCAGGGGTCATAATACAATGGTGTCATCTTAATTGTTGTTATTAAAATGTTTTGTCTTAAAGGAATTTTACAGACGATGTAAACTATGTACAAGACACATGACCTTGATGGTAAGACCATGACACATGACCTTGATGGTAAGACCATGACACAGGACCTTGATGGTAATACCATGACACAGGACCTTGATGGTAAGACCATGACACAGGACCTCGATGGTAAGACCATGACACAGGACCTTGATGGTAAGACCATGACACAGAACCTTGATGGTAAGACCAAGACACAGGACCTTGATGGTAAGACCAAGACACAGGACCTTGATGGTAAGACCAAGACACAGGACCTTGATGGTAAGACCATGACACAGGACCTTGATGGTAAGACCAAGACACAGGACCTTGATGGTAAGACCAAGACACAGGACCTTGATGGTAAGACCAAGGCACATGTAGATGTAGGTTAGATATAGATTATGTTTGATATAGGTTATCTTAGATATAGGTTAGGTTAGGTTAGATAAATACATGAGTGAGAGGGGTTGGACTTGAGTGGGATTTACACACAAGATAATAGGGTTATCAAAACTTAGGTAACATTGATAATGGGTTGTGTAGATAGTTTGGTTAGTAGGTTTGGGGTTGAGAAAGACCTGCCTAGTGTGGGCCAGTGGGCCTTCTGCAGTGTTCCTCTTTTCTTATATTCTTAAGTGTAAGAGGTCCTCAACCTTTCAAAACCTTCCCTCCGTCCATAAGAAGGGAGGAGCACTGCGGCAGGCCTACTGGTCCATGCTAGGTAGGTCCAGGTCACCTACTGACCCATGCTAGGCAGGTTCAAGTCACCTACTGTCCCATGCTAGGCAGGTTCAAGTCACCTACTGTCCCATGCTAGGCAGGTTCAAGTCACCTACTGGTCCATACTAGGCAGGTTCAAGTCACCTACTGGCCCATGCTAAGCAGGTTCAAGTCACCTACTGGCCCATGCTAAGCAGGTTCAAGTCACCTACTGGCCCATGCTAAGCAGGTTCAAGTCACCTACTGGCCCATGCTAAGCAGGTTCAAGTCACCTACTGGCCCATGCTAGGCAGGTTCAAGTCACCTACTGTCCTAAGTTAGGTTAGGCCAGGAAAACGTAAGGTGTAGATGGAAGGAAGGAAGGAGGGAGGGAGAGAGGGAAGCAGGTGCAGGTACGTAGGTACCTCAGGTGCGTGTGGCAGGCGTGGGAACATGCGGTCAGGTGACTCCCGTAATTAGGATAACACAAGGTTTACCTGGCCCTGGTTCACTTGCGCCCTCACCCTGCCAGAACTTCTACCTCACTCCTCACTAGGTGCCTCACCTCACTCCTCACTAGGTGCCTCCACCTCACTCCTCACTAGGTGTCTCCACCTCACTAGGTGCCTCTACCTCACTGCTCACTAGGTGCCTCCACCTCACTCCTCACTAGGTGCCTCCACCTCACTCCTCACTAGGTGCCTCCACCTCACTGCTCATTAGGTGTCTCCACCTCACTGATTGCTAGGTACCACCACCTCACCCAAGAGAGCAGTTGATAGGTGCAGTAAGCAGCGTGAGGTAGCAGCTACGTTTCGCCAGCCAGTGGCTTCTTCAGTCCTAAGCAGAATGGAAGATGAGGAGGAGGTTTGAGGTAATCAGTCCCTCAAGACTGAAACATCAAGTTTCATCTCGATCTGGTGGGTCAGCTGTGAGCTGTTTCAGTTCCGAAGATAGAAGATAGAAGAGGAATTAGAAAGGGAAATACAGGATAAAAGAGAGATTAGAAAGGAAAATAGAAGATAGAAGAAGAATTAGAAAGGGAAATAAAAGATTGAAGAGGAATTAGAAAGGGAAATAGATGATAGAAGAATAATTAGAAAGGGAAATAGAAGATAGAAGAGGAATTAGAAAGGGAAATAGAGGATAGAAGATGAATTAGAAAGGGAAATAGGGGATAGAAGAGGAATTTGAAAGGGAAATAGAAGATAGAAGAGGAATTAGAAAGGGAAATAAGAGGATAGAAGAAGAATTAGAAAGGGAAATAGAAGATAGAAGAGAAATTAGAAAGGGAAATAGAAGATAGAAGAGGAATTAGAAAGGGAAATAGAGGATAGAAGAAGAATTAGAAAGGGAAATAGAAGATAGAAGAGGAATTAGAAAGGGAAATAGAAGATAGAAGAGGAATTAGAAAGGGAAATAGAGGATAGAAGAGGAATTAGAAAGGGAAATAGATGATAGAAGAGAGATTAGAAAGGGAAATAGAGGATAGAAGAAGAATTAGAAAGGGAAATAGAAGATAGAAGAGGAATTAGAAAGGGAAATAGAAGATAGAAGAGGAATTAGAAAGGGAAATAGAGGAATTAGAAAGGGAAATAGAGGATAGAAGATGAATTAGAAAGGGAAATAGGGGATAGAAGAGGAATTAGAAAGGGAAATAGAAGATAGAAGAGGAATTAGAAAGAGAAATAGAAGATAGAAGAGGAATTAGAAAGGAAAATAGAGGATAGAAGAAGAATTAGAAAGGGAAATAGAGGATAGAAGAGGAATCAGAAAGGAAAATAGAGGATAGAAAAGGCAATAGAAAGAATAGAAAGTAAAAGTGGACGTAAAAAAGAAAACGGAGGAAAGAAGAGGATAGAAGAGAGACAGAAGAGGATAGAAGAGGGGATAGAAGAGAGACAGAAGAGGATAGAAGAGGAGATAGTAGATGATCCTCCTAAGTTGACACTTCCGGCGGTGAGGAAGTTATCTGATCCTTCCCTTTGAAGGTAAAGGGAAGGGGAAGGGGGAGGGGGAGGGGAGGTAGGGTTAAGCCTCCCCCAGCATCCCTTACCTTATCTCCTCCTTCCCCCTACACACACCCGTCACACCCCACCACCCACCACCCACATCCCGGAACACGTGGGCGTGGGCTTCCTGTCCCACACTTCCACCCTCACCCTCACTACTACCACCCTCACTACTACCACCCTCACTACTACCACCCTCACTACTACTACCACCCTCACCCTCACTACTACCACCCTCACCCTCACTACTACCACCCTCACTACTACCACCCTCACTACTACTATCACCCTCACTACTACTACCACCCTCACTACTACTACCACCCTCACTACTACTACTACCACCCTCAATACCACTACTACTACTACCGTCACCACTACTACTACTACTACCGTCACCACTACTACTACCATCCAAAGAAAAAAGAAGAGAGGAAGTAAACTGGAGAGAGAGAGACGCTCCCTCTACAGGAGAAGGTGAAGAAACACTGAGCTCCTCAAGGGGTCTAGATTATCTGAAACACTGACCAGGGAAGTGGAAAGTATTGAGCTTAAGTTAAAGGAATCTTACAGGACCCAGGAGACAGGAGGAGCTAAAAGCAATTAATGAAAATAAAAAAAATAAAAATATTTCTTTACGTATATCAAAACAAGGCAAAACCCACATCTAGTATTGCTCAGACAAGATGAAACTTACTTAGACGACAACAAAGAAATGAGTGAGATACTGAAGTGTCAATATGACTGTGTGTTCAGCGAGCGGCAAGTACTGGTTTTCGAACACAGTTGTAGATGCGTGGAACAATCTTCCGAGTAGGGTGATAGAGGCTAGGACCTTGGGTGGCTTTAAAAAGAGATTGGACAAATATATGAGTGGGAGGGGCTGGATTTGATTGGTGTCGTGAGTACGGGAGTAAATTCTTATGTAGTGGTGGTTTTGATAAGGACCTGTCTAAAGATCGACAATCCAAATGATTTTTTCATAAATAAGCCTCAAAATCCTGTCAATGTATGCAAAATTTCTGACATAATCCTAATTCCACTGGACCTTGAGAAAGCCATTGACAACATGCCCATGCACTCAGCCCCAAGCCCAGACTCGTGCAACTCTGTGTTCATTAAGAACTGTAAGAAACCCCTTTCGTGTGCCCTAAGTATGTTATGGAGAAGGAACATTAACATGGGTGAAATCCCACAGTCACTAAAAACAACGGATATAGCCCCACTCCATAAAGGTGGCAGCAATAGCCCCACTCCATAAAGGTGGCAGCAATAGCCCCACTCCATAAAGGTGGCAGCAAAGCATTAGCTAAGAACTACAGACCAATAGCTCTAACGTCCCACATCATAAAACAATCTTTGAAAGAGTTCTAAGAAGCAGGATCACAAATCACCTGGATTCCCAACAATTGCACAATCCAGGGCAACGTGGGTTCAGTGCAGGTCGCTCCTGCCTCTTGCAACTCACTATGATATAGTCTTGATGCATGGAAGGCAAAGAGAATGCATATGTAGTATACACAGACTTTGCAAAAGCCTTTGACAAGTGTGATCATGGTGTAATAGCACACAAAATGTGTGCTAAAGGAATAATTGGCAAAGTAGGCAGATGGATCTTCAGCTTTCTAACCAATCGAATACAAAGAGAAGTGGTAAACAGAGTTAAGTCGGAAACTACCACAATGAAAAAATCTGTTCCACTCGCCCCTATCCTGTTCCTCATCCTCATATCAGACATAGACAGAGATGTAAACCACAGCACTGTATCATCCTTTGCAGACGATACTAGGATCTGCATGAGAGTGTCATCCATTGAGGACACGACAAATCTCCAAGAAGATATAAACCAAGTTTTCCAATGGGCAACAGAGAACAATATGATGTTCAATGAAGACAAATTCCAACTACTCCGTTATGGAAAACTGGAGGAAATAATAACTAGGACTGAGTATACTACAAACTCTAATCACACAATAGAGCGGAAAAGTAATGTGAAACACCTGGGAGTGGTAATGTATGAGGAAATCACCTTCAAGGGTCACAACAATGCCACTATCACATCAGCGAGGAAAATGATAGGATGGATAATGAGAACGTTTAAAACAAGGGATGTCAAGCCAATGATGATCTTTTTTAAATCACTTGTTCTCTCTAGGCTGGAATACTGCTGTACATTAACATATCCATTCAAAGCAGGTGAAACTGCAGAACTAGAGAATGTACAGAGAACCTTTACTGCACGTATAAGTTCCGTCAAATACCTTAACTACTGGGAACGCTTGGAAGTACTTGACTTGTACTCACTGGATCAAAAGCGACAGAGATACATCATAATATACACCTGAAAAATCCTAGAGGGACTGGTCCCTAATCTACGAAGGTCAATGACTCGGCAGACGGTGCAACATCCCCCAAATGAAAAGTACGTTAAGAGAGAACGCAATAAGTGTCAGGGGGATTACCAATAGACCCCTGGCTGTCTTCAAGACCCCTGACTGTCTTTAAGACCCCTGACTGTCTTCAAGACCCCTGGCTGTCTTTAAGACCTCTGACTGTCTTCAAGACCCCTGGTTGTCTTCAATATAGCTGGCTGACTTCAAGACCAATGACTGTCTTCAAGACCCCTGACTGTCTTCAAGACCCCTGGCTGTCTTCAAGACCCCTGGTTGTCTTCAAGACCCTTGGCTGTCTTCAAGAGGGAGGTGGACAGACACGTAAAGTCAGCCTGACCAGCCAGACTGTGGTTCCTACCTTGGTTTACGTGTGGCCAGCAGTAACAGCCTGGTTGATCAGGCCTTGATACACCACGAGGACCGGGCTGCGGGGGCATTGACCCCCAGAACACCCTCCAGTTATAACACGCACATAAGACAGAAATTTATAACGACGTCTCTCTCTCTCTCAGCAGTGAGATACTGGTGTGAAGAGTGCAGCAGTTGGTCCTGGGGCTGGTCTCACGCCCTGGTCACGGACCCTCGGGGGCTATTTCCGATTTCTGGTGCAGAGTCAATTACTGTGGCAGCAGCAGCAGCAGCAGCAGCAGTCTGAATATCCTGAGTGTGTAGTGCGTGGGAACCCTGTTCCACTCCACACACTCTTGCTGTCTGCTGTCTCCAGCTACTGCCGTCTCCTGCTGCTGTCTGCTGATGGGGATGCTGTCTCCTGCTTCTGCAGTCTGCTGATGGTGCTGTATCCTGCTGCTGTTGTTTGCTGATGGTGCTGTCTCCTGCTTCTGCTGTCTGCTGATGGTGCTGTATCCTGCTGCTGTTGTCTGCTGATGGTGCTGTATCCTGCTGCTGTTGTCTGCTGATGGTGCTGTATCCTGCTGCTGTTGTCTGCTGCTGATGCTGTCTCCTGCTGCTGTTGTCTGCTGATGGTGTTGTATCCTGCTTCTGTCTGCTGATGGTGCTGCTGTCTTTTCCTGCTTCTGTCTGTTGATAGTGCTGTCTCTTCCTGCTGTTATCTCCTGATAGTGCTGTCTCCTGCTGCTGTTGTCTGCTGATGGTGTTGCCTAATGCTGCTATCTGCTGATGGTGCTGCTGTTTTTTCCTGCTGTTGTCTGCTGCTAGTGCTGTCTCCTGCTGCGGGTGCTACGGGTGCTGTCTCTTGGTGCTGCTGTCTTGTGATGGTGCTGTCTCCTGCTGCTGTCTGCTGATATT
>WNWK01006299.1:77500-90000 GCA_009830355.1 Cherax destructor
AGCACACATTAACACCACTGATCATGTCTCCAGCACAATTAACACCACTGATCACTGTCTCCAGCACACATTAACACCACTGATCATGTCTCCAGCACCAATTAACACCACTGATCATGTCTCCAGCACCACATTAACACCACTGATCATGTCTCCAGCACCACATTAACACCACTGATCATGTCTCCAGCACCAATTAACACCACTGATCACTGTCTCCAGCACCAATTAACACCACTGATCACTGTCTCCAGCACCACATTAAACCACTGATCACTGTCTCAGCACACATTAACACCACTGATCATTGTCTCCAGCACCACATTAACATCCACTGATCATTGTCTCCAGCACAACACCACTGATCATGTCCCAGCACCAATAACACCACTGATCACTGTCTCCAGCACCACATTAATACCACTGATCTGTCTCAGCACCATTAACACCACTGATCATGTCCAGCACCAATTAACACCACTGATCACTGTCTCCAGCACACATAACACCACTGATCACTGTCTCCAGCACCACATTAACACCACTGATCATGTCTCCAGCACCATATTAACACCACTGATCATTGTCTCCAGCACCATATTAACACCACTGATCACTGTCTCCAGCACCATATTAACACCACTGATCATTGTCTCCAGCACCACATTAACACCACTGATCACTGTCTCCAGCACCACATTAACACCACTGATCACTGTCTCCAGCACCACATTAACACCACTGATCACTGTCTCCAGCACCACATTAACACCACTGATCATTGTCTCCAGCACCACATTAACACCACTGATCATTGTCTCCAGCACCACATTAACACCACTGATCATTGTCTCCAGCACCACATTAACACCACTGATCATTGTCTCCAGCACCACATTAACACCACTGATCATTGTCTCCAGCACCACATTAACACCACTGATCATTGTCTCCAGCACCACATTAACACCACTGATCATTGTCTCCAGCACCACATTAACACCACTGATCATTGTCTCCAGCACCACATTAATACCACTGATCATTGTCTCCAGCACCACATTAACACCACTGATCATTGTCTCCAGCACCACATTAAACCACTGATCACTGTCTCCAGCACCACATTAATACCACTGATCATCTGTCTCCAGCACCACATTTAAACCACTGATCACTGTCTCCAGCACCACATTAACACCACTGATCATTGTCTCCAGCACCACATTAATACCACTGATCATTGTCTCCAGCACCACATTAACACCACTGATCACTGTCTCCAGCACCACATTAACACCACTGATCATTGTCTCCAGCAACACATTAACACCACTGATCACTGTCTCCAGCACCACATTAACACCACTGATCACTGTCTCCAGCACCATATTAACACCACTGATCACTGTCTCCAGCACCACATTAACACCACTGATCACTGTCTCAGCACCATTAACACCACTGATCATTGTCTCCAGCACCACATTAACACCACTGATCACTGTCTCCCAAAAATGCACCTATCATTCAACACAATTACACTGATCACTGTCTCCAGCACCACATTAATACCACTGATCACTGTCTCCAGCACCACATTAACACCACTGATCACTGTCTCCAGCACCACATTAACACCACTGATCACTGTCTCCAGCACCACATTAACACCACTTGTAAGAAACCAAGTGAAGATGTGGTGAGGGAGAGATGTGGAGGTGGAGATGATGGAGGTGATGGAGATGTGGTGGTGGAAGGGTGGGGAGGGGTGGTCACTAGTCGGGGAGGTGGGGAGTGATAAAACTGTGTTGAAGTGTGTGTAAACGTGCGTGACAAGTGCTGACACATACACACGCACACACACACCCCAACCCACCAAGATCTCCCCAGGGACACAGTATTGGAAACAACGTTGAAGGTTTGGTACACAAACGCGGATGGAATTATGAACAAGTATGAAGAGTGGGATGAATGAATAGGTGAAGTGTCCCCAGACATCATAGTTGTCACAGAAACCAAACTAAATGAGACAGTATCAGATGCAATCTTCCCACAGGGATATCAGATCCTGAGGAAAGATAGGAGCAGGGGGGGGAGGAGGGGTCGAACTGCTTGTAAGGAACCGTTGGAAATTCGAGGAAATGGAAGGAATGGAGGTGAGTAAAGAAAGGGACTTCATAGTAGGTACCATCCAGTCTGGGGAGCACAAGATAATCATCGCAGTGATGTATAACCCACCACAGAACTGCAGGAGGCCAGGTGAGGAATATGATGAGAACAACAGAGCAATGGTGGACACTCTGGCGGAGGTGGCAAGAAAAGCGCACATGAGCAGAGCGAAGCTACTGGTCATGGGCGATTTCAACCACAGGGAGATCGACTGGGAGAAACAAGAACCACGTGGGGGTCCAGAAACTTGGAGAGCCAAGATGATGGATGCGGTACTGGAAAACCTGATGCACCAACATGTCAGGGACACGACCAGAGTGAGAGGAGAAGATGAACCAGCAAGACTGGACCTTGTATTCACCCTGAACAACTCAGATATTGAAGACATAACACACGAGAGCCCCCTGGGAGCCAGTGACCATATGGTGCTGAGCTTTGAGTACATTGTAGAGCTACAGGTGGAGAGGGAAAACGGTACCGAAAGAGACAAACCAGATTTTAAACGAGGAAACTACACAGGCATGAGGAATTTCCTGCAGGAGGTTCAGTGGGAAAGGGAAATGGACGGACAGACAATAAATGAAATGATGGAATACATAGGGGCAAAGTGCAAGGAGGCAGAGGAACGATTTATACCCAGAGGAAAAAGATTAAACGGGAAGGCCAGAAAGAGCCCCTGGTTTACCCAAAGGTGCAGGGAAGCAAAGACTCAGAGTGTCAGAGAATGGAAAAGGTACAGAAGGCAAAGAACCCAAGTAAACAAAGAGAGTAGTAGAAGAGCTAGAAATGAGTATGCACAGGTACGGAGGGAGGCCCAGAAACAGTACGAAAACGACATAGCATCGAAAGTTAAGTCTGACACGAAGCTGATGTACAGTCACATCAGAAGGAAGACAACAGTTAAAGACCAGGTGATAAGGCTGAGGAGAAAAGATGGGGAACTCACAAGCAATGATCAAGAGGTATGTGAGGAGCTCAACTTGAGGTTTAAGGAAGTATTCACAGTGGAGGAAGGAAGGCAGCTGGGTAGACAGAACGGGGTGCGTCACCAACAAGGGATGTATCAAGTGCTAGAGGGCATACACACAACTGAGGAGGAGGTGAAGCAGTTACTCAGTGACCTTGATACCTCAAAGGCGATGGGTCCGGACAATATCTCCCCGTGGGTTCTTCGGGAAGGAGCTGAGGTACTGAGTGTGCCACTTACCATAATATTCAACACATCCCTTGAAAATGGGCAGATACCTGAGGTATGGAAGAAGGCCAATGTAGTCCCCATCTTTAAAAAAGGAGACAGAAAAGAGGCACTAAACTATAGACCGGTGTCACTTACATGTATAGTGTGCAAAGTCCTGGAGAAAATCATCAGGAAAAGAATGGTGGAGCACCTCGAGCTGAACAGGATAATAAACACCAGACAGCACGGATTCCGGGAAGGCAAATCCTATGTAACAAACCTCCTAGAGTTCTATGATAAAGTAACAGAGGTAAGGCAAGAGAGAGAAGGGTGGGTTGATTGCATTTTCCTGGACTGCAGGAAGGCCTTCGACACAGTTCCTCACATGAGATTAGTAAAGAAGTTGGAAGAACAAGCATTTATAACAGGAAGGGCACTGGAATGGATCAGGGAATACCTCACAGGGAGGCAACAACGGGTCATGGTGGGTGATGAGGTATCACAGTGGGCGCCTGTGACGAGCGGCGTACAGCAGGGGTCAGTCCTAGGACCATGAGGGATGGGATAGACTCAGAAGTGTCTCTGTTCGCAGATGATGTGAAATTAATGAGGAGAATCACATCGGAGGAGGACCAAGCAGGACTTCAAACAGACCTGGACAAGCTTGACATCTGGTCTAGCAACTGGCTTCTCGAATTCAATCCCACCAAATGCAAAGTCATGAAGATCGGAGAAGGGCAAAGAAGACCGCTGACAGAGTACAGGCTAGGCGGACAAAGGCTACAAACCTCGGCAAAGGAGAAAGACCTTGGGGTGAGTATAACGCCAAGCACGTCTCTGGAGGCACACATCAACCAGATAACTGCGGCAGCATATGGGCGACTGGCAAACCTAAGATTAGCGTTCCGTTACCTAAACAAGGAATCGTTCAAGACACTGTACACCGTGTACGTCAGGCCCATACTAGAATATGCAGCACCAGTCTGGAACCCACACCTGGTCAAGCACGTAAAGAAACTAGAGAAAGTGCAAAGGTTTGCGACAAGGTTAGTTCCACAACTCAGGGGTCTGTCCTATGAAGAAAGGTTGAGGGAAATAGGACTAACAACACTGAAGGAAAGAAGGGTCAGAGGAGACATGATAACGACATACAAAATACTGCGGGGAATCGACAAGGTAGACAGTGACAGGATGTTCCAGAGAGGGAACACAGAAACAAGGGGACACAACTGGAAGCTGAAGACTCAGATGAGTCAAAGGGATGTTAGGAAGCATTTCTTCAGCCACAGAGTAGTCAAGAAGTGGAATAGTCTAGAGAAAGATATAGTGGAGGCAGGAACCATACATAGTTTTAAGACGAGGTATGATAAAGCTCATGGAGCAGGGAGAGGAGAGACCCAGTAGCGGACAGAGAAGAGGCGGGGCCAGGAGCTGAGTATCGACCCCTGCAACCACAATTAGGTGAATACAATTAGGTGAGTACCGAGTAGCGGCCAGTGAAGAGGCGGGACCAGGAGCTGTGTGTACTAGGTGAGTACACACACAAGGAAAATGGAATAGTCTGGGAAGTGATGTAGTGGAGGCAGGATCCATACATAGCTTTAAGAAGAGGTATGATAAAACTCATGGAGTGAGTAGCGGCCAGCGAAGAGGCGGGGACAGGAGCTGTGACTCGACCCCTGCAACCACAACTAGGTGAGTACACACACAGAGCCAGGAGCTGAGACTCGACCCCTGCAACCACAAATAGGTAAGTACACAGTTCCAGCGCTTACAATATAAAACTAACTCGTAAAACTCATAAAGAAAGAAAACTGATGACTTATCAAGGGTGACTTAACAATTCCAATGTTTACAAGCTGTCAACTGGTTTAAGACCAGGACAACTCAAGGAGGGAATAACAATGACAGACGCTTTACAAGTTGATCACTATAATGAAAATGTCCTGGTTGTAGTCACCAGGAAAATAAGCAAGCTGCGGGTAAATCAGGTCAAGATGAAATAATGAAAAGCTGTGGCTATGGATTTGTGCTCCGAATGAACGGTGTTTTCTTGGTTTTATGAAAATGGAAGATAATAGGCAGTAAGGTGGTGGATAACAACCATCCAGGGAGTTACCACCCTCATAATAATAATAATAATAATAATAATAATAATAATAATAATAATATTTATTTCTACAAGTACATGTACAAGGTATACAGACCATAGCTGACATCAATGACATACTACTATATAGAAAGCCACTTGTTATGTTGAACATTTCCCGCAAATTAGGTAAATTTTGTTCCGGGATCCGACCTACACCAGTCCACTAACACCCAGGTACCTATTTCACTGCTAGGTGAATATGGACAGCAGGTGTCTTAAGGAAACACGTCCTAATATTTTCATCTGTACCGGGGATCAAACCACAGACCTCAGTGTGTCAGCTGAGTGCGCTACCAATCGAGCTACGGGACACATATGTGAAACAAAAGCTTGTTAAACGTTTTACATAACAGTAGAAGGTTGGTAGACAGCAACCATCCAGCAAAATTGTATCCTCCTATCATACGAGAGTGAACTGGAAGACTGTTAAATATTTTGCACTCTGGCAGTAGGATGGTAGAGATCAACTTTCCAGAGAGGCTAACTTAGGTAAATTCTGTCAGGAAACAGGACAAGTGTTTCCTGACGACTTCAGGACTAACAAGTTAGGCTAGTTAAGTTGTCAGGAAAGGGGAGAAGTGTTTCCTGACACAGGTCTTAGTCATATGATGCCTCACAGCTGGAGCATCTGACCAGAGCCTTCCACTGGCTTACCACTCCACCCCTTTAAAAACTATGGTTATGATTATAACCATTAGAAATGCTATCGTCCTCTCACGTAAGTGTAAAAATGACCAGACACAGGTTACACATATCACTAGAGGAGAAAGATCTCGGGGTCAACATACTGCTAAACATATCACCAGTCGCTCATATCAACCAAACAACCTTTGCAACCAATGCTCGTTTAGCAAAGCTAAGAATAACTTTCAAAAATCTCAACAGTCATTCCCGACCCTTTACACATGTTAAGCCCACATTGGAGTATGCAGCACCAGTATGGAACCCTTCCATACCTTTGAAGAGTTTCCAGAGTTTCACTACTCTCAAAGCCCGGCCATGGGCCAGGCTCGTCTGGTGCTTGCCTGGTCAACCAAGCTGTTGCTGCTGGAGGCCCGCTGCCCCACATATCCAACACAGCCTGGTTGATCTGGCACCTGGTGAAGATATTTGTCCAGTTTCCTCTTGAAGGCTTCTACACTGGTTCCAGCCGTGTTTCGGATATCTTCTGGTAAGATGTTGAATAGTCTGGGACCCTGAATGTTGATAGTCTTCCCTTATTGTCCCCACAGCACCCCTGCTCCTCACTGGGTTTATTTTACACTTCCTCCCATATCTCTCACTCCAGTATGTTGTTATGGCAGTGTGCAGATTTAGGAGCAGGCCCTCGAGTACTTTCCAGGTATATATTATTATTATCATGTATCTCTCTTTCCTCCTCTCCAATGAGTACATGTTCAAGACTTGAAGGCGTTCCCAGTAATTTAGGTGCCTTACTGGCTTTGAACGGGGCCGTCAGCACAGAGCAGTATTCTAAGTGAGGGAGCACTAGTGATTTGAATAGTGTCATCATCGGCATTATTTCCCTTGTTTTGAAAGTTCTCAATACCCACCCCGTCATCTTCCTGGCTGTTGTATACCTGGAGAGGGTTTCGGGGGTCAACGCCACCGCGGCTCGGTCTGATACCAGGCCTTTGTCTTGTTGTGGTCTTCGAAAGAAAGGTCAACTGACATAATTATTCCCAGGTCTTTTACGTATTCCTTTCGTTCTATTTGGTGACCCTCTTTGCGTTTTGTATATATTGTTCCTTTTGAGTTAATTCATTCTTTCCATACCTAAGCAGCTGAAACTTATCAACATTGAACGTCATGTTGTTCTCCACTGCCCACTGGAAGACACTGCTTATGTCTTCCTGTAATTTTTCAGTGTCTTCTACCGTAGTGTATTTGTGTGTACCTGAATAAACTTACTTATCTTGCTGCGAGAGTCCTCGGATATTTTAGCACGTTATTTATCCCTGTTTTATATTTATACATCTCAATCAATTGTTGTAAAGATAGTTTCATACCTACTTGCTGTAAAGATAGTTTTATATCTACTTGCTGTAAAGATAGTTTTATATCTACTTGCTGTAAAGATAGTTTTATATCTACTTGCTGTAAAGATAGTTTTATATCTACTTGCTGTAAAGATAGTTTTATATCTACTTGCTGTAAAGATAGTTCTATATCTACTTGCTGTAAAGATAGTTTTATATCTACTTGCTGTAAAGATAGTTTTATATCTACTTGCTGTAAAGATAGTTTTATATCTACTTGCTGTAAAGATAGTTTTATACCTACTTGCTGTAAAGATAGTTTTATATCTACTTGCTGTAAAGATAGTTTTATACCTACTTGCTGTAAAGATAGTTTTATACCTACTTGCTGTAAAGATAGTTTTATATCTACTTGCTGTAAAGATAGTTTTATATCTACTTGCTGTAAAGATAGTTTTATATCTACTTGCTGTAAAGATAGTTTTATATCTACTTGCTGTAAAGATAGTTTTTTATCTACTTGCTGTAAAGATAGTTTTATATCTACTTGCTGTAAAGATAGTTTTATACCTACTTGCTGTAAAGATAGTTTTATATCTACTTGCTGTAAAGATAGTTTTATATCTACTTGCTGTAAAGATAGTTTTATATCTACTTGCTGTAAAGATAGTTTTATATCTACTTGCTGTAAAGCTAGTTTTAACTCTACTTGCTGTAAAAATAGTTTTATATCTACTTGCTGTAAAGATAGTTTTAACTCTACTTGCTGTAAAGATAGTTTTAACTCTACTTGCTGTAAAGATAGTTTTATACCTACTTGCTGTAAAGATAGTTTTAACTCTACTTGCTGTAAAGATAGTTTTATACCTACTTGCTGTAAAGATAGTTTTATATATACTTGCTGTAAAGATAGTTTTATACCTACTTGCTGTAAAGATAGTTTTATATATACTTGTTGTAAAGATAGTTTTATACCTACTTGCTGTAAAGATAGTTTTATATATACTTGCTGTAAAGATAGTTTTAACTCTACTTGCTGTAAAGATAGTTTTATATCTACTTGCTGTAAAGATAGTTTTATACCTACTTGCTGTAAAGATAGTTTTATATCTACTTGCTGTAAAGATAGTTTTATATCTACTTGCTGTAAAGATAGTTTTAACTCTACTTGCTATAAAGATAGTTTTAACTCTACTTGCTGTAAAGATAGTTTTATACCTACTTGCTGTAAAGATAGTTTTAACTCTACTTGCTGTAAAGATAGTTTTATACCTACTTGCTGTAAAGATAGTTTTAACTCTACTTGCTGTAAAGATAGTTTTATATCTACTTGCTGTAAAGATAGTTTTATACCTACTTGCTGTAAAGATAGTTTTATATCTACTTGCTGTAAAGATAGTTTTATACCTACTTGCTGTAAAGATAGTTTTATACCTACTTGCTGTAAAGATAGTTTTATACCTACTTGCTGTAAAGATATTTTTAACTCTACTTGCTGTAAAGATAGTTTTATATCTACTTGCTGTAAAGATAGTTTTAACTCTACTTGCTATAAAGATAGTTTTAACTCTACTTCCTGTAAAGATAGTTTTATACCTACTTGCTGTAAAGATAGTTTTAACTCTACTTGCTGTAAAGATAGTTTTAACTCTACTTGTTGTAAAGATAGTTTTATATCTACTTGCTTTAAAGATAGTTTTATATCTACTTGCTGTAAAGATAGTTTTATACCTACTTGCTGTAAAGATAGTTTTATATCTACTTGCTGTAAAAATCATATTTGTCATATCTGCTAACTTTTTTTTATATTTTCAAATTTATTAAAAGTTTGTATATGTTGCTTCAGTGTTTGTTATAGGTGGTAATGTCTTTGAGTTGAAAAACCTGAGCTTCATAATTTATCATCTGTTCTTCTGGTTCATCCTGGTAACATAAATGTTCTGGAAATTGTGTAAAAAAATAACTACAATGTTAACACATTGTTGATCTTGAGAACGTGAAGACGTGCTGCAACCTCGTGTCTCTCATCCAAAATAATAATAATAAGTTCTCCTTATCTAAAATAATAATAATTTCTTAATAATAATAATAATAATAATAATAATAATAATAATAAAAATGTTTTCCTTATCGAAAATAATAATAATAATAACTTCTAAATAAAAAAATAAAAAGTTTTCCTTGTCCAAAATAATATTTAAAAAAAACTTCACATTTTAAAAAGTATTTGGTTTTCTTGATGGTTTGGTTCATTGGGTGGCGTCGTCGAGTGATCCTTGACCAAGTCTGATCAGGGGCACATGACAGTATATGTCAGGAGGAGACCATCAATATTTATCTCACCTTCCTCAACAATTACTTCTGGAGAGTAAGCAAGTGGGCAGTCCCTCCCTGCCACTCCAGAGTAGTCATACTCCTGATACAATCCGTTATACCCTTGTGTCTGCCCTTACACCCATCCTACTGAGGGTGCGACCGCTGAGGCCGCAGTGAAAATTAAGAATTAAGTTATATGTTATCATTAGTAAATATAGTGAGGATGATGAGTAGTGAAGATGATGAGTAGTGAAGATGATGAGTAGTGAAGATGATGAGTAGTGAAGATGATGAGTAGTGAAGATGATGAGTAGTGAACATGATGAGTAGTGAAGATGATGAGTAGTGAAGTTGATGAGTAGTGAAGATGATGAGTAGTGAAGATGATGAGTAGTGAAGATGATGAGTAGTGAAGATGATGAGTAGTGAAGATGATGAGTAGTGAAGATGATGAGTAGTGAAGTTGATGAGTAGTGAAGTTGATGAGTAGTGAACATGATGAGTAGTGCAGATGATGAGTAGTAAAGATGATGAGTAGTGCAGATGATGAGTAGTGAAGATGATGAGTAGTGAAGGTGATGAGTAGTGAAGATGATGAGTAGTGCAGATGATGAGTAGTGAAGATGATGAGTAGTGAAGATGATGAGTAGTGAAGATGATGAGTAGTGACAGATGATGAGTAGTAGAAGATGATGAGTAGTGAGAATGATGAGTAGTGAAGATGATGAGATAGTAGTAGATGATGAGTAGTGAAGATAGTGTTAGATGGTGAGTAGTGAAATAGTGCAATGATGATAGTGAAGGAGATGTGAGTAGTGAAATGATGAGTAGTGAGATGATGAGTAGTGAAGATGATGAGTAGTGAAGATGATGAGTAAGTGAAAGAGATGAGTAGTGAGAATGATGTAGTAGTGAAGATAAGCTAGTGTAGATGATGAGAGTAGGACTATAGTGTAAGATGAAGTGAAGATGATGAGAGTGAAGATGAATGTAAGTGCAGATGATAGTAGTGAAGATCGATGAGTAGTAGAAGAATGATAGTGCAGATGATGAGTAGTGAAGATAGTGCAGATGGTGAGAGTGAACATAGGCAGATGATGAGTAGTGAAGATAGTGCAGGTGAATGATAGTGAAGAGTGCAAGATATGAAATAGTGAAGATGAGTGAGTAGTGCAGATGATGAGTAGAAATAGTGCTAGATGGTGAAGTGAAAAAAGGATGCAGATATTAGGTGAACTAGACAGCAGGTGTAAGGTGAACTTTGAATGCAGGTGTAAGGTGAACAGTGACAGCAGGTGTAAGGTGAACAGTGACAGCAGGTGTAAGGTGAACAGGGACAGAAGGTGTAAGGTGAACAAGGACAGCAGGTGTAAGGTGAACAGTGACAGCAGGTGTAAGGTGAACAGTGAGAGCAGGTGTAAGGTGAACAGTGACAGCAGGTGTAAGGTGAACAGTGACAGCAGGTGTAAGGTGAACAGTGACAGCAGGTGTAAGGTGAACAGTGACAGCAGGTGTAAGATGAAAAGTGACAGCAGGTGTAAGGTGAACAGTGACAGCAGGTGTAAGGTGAACAGTGACAGCAGGTGTAAGGTGAACAGTGACAGCAGGTGTAAGGTGAACAGTGACAGCAGGTGTAAGGTGAACAGGACAGCAGGTGTAAGTGAACAGGACAGCAGGTGTAAGATGAAAGTGACAGCAGGTGTAAGGTGAACAGTGACAGCAGGTGTAAGGTGAACAGTGACAGCAGGTGTAAGGTGAACAGTGACAGCAGGTGTAAGGTGTAAGGTGAACAGGGACAGCAGGTGTAAGGTGAACAGTGACAGCAGGTGTAAGTGAAAAGTGACAGCAGGTGTAAGGTGAAAAGTGACAGCAGGTGTAAGGTGAACAGTGACAGCAGGTGTAAGGTGAACAGTGACAGCAGGTGTAAGGTGAACAGGGACAGCAGGTGTAAGGTGAACAGTGACAGCAGGTGTAAGGTGAACAGGGACAGCAGGTGTAAGGTGAACAGTGACAGCAGGTGTAAGTGAACAGTGACAGCAGGTGTAAGGTGAACAGTGACAGCAGGTGTAAGGTGAACAGTGTGACAGAGAGTGTAAGGTGAACAGGACAGCAGGTGTAAGTGAAAGGACAGCAGGTGTAAAGTGAACAGGACAGCAGGTGTAAGATGAAAAGTGACAGCAGGTGTAAGGTGAACAGTGACAGCAGGTGTAAGTGAAGTGCAGAGGTAGGAACAGGACACAGGTGTAAGATGAAAAGTGACAGCAGGTGTAAGTGAACAGTGACAGCAGGTGTAAGGTGAACAGTGACAGCAGGTGTAAGGTGAACAGTGACAGCAGGTGAAGGTGTAAGGTGAACAGGGACAGCAGGTGTAAGGTGAACAGTGACAGCAGGTGTAAGTGAACAGTGACAGCAGGTGTAAGTGAACAGTGACAGCAGGTGTAAGGTGAACAGGGACAGCAGGTGTAAGGTGAACAGGACAGCAGGTTAAGAGTGAACAGTGACAGCAGGTGTAAGGTGAACAGTGACAGCAGGTGTAAGGTGAACAGTGACAGCAGGTGTAAGTGAACAGTGACAGCAGGTGTAAGGTGAACAGTGACAGCAGGTGTAAGGTGAACAGTGACAGCAGGTGTAAGGTGAACAGGACAGCAGGTGTAAGGTGAACAGTGACAGCAGGTGTAAGATGAAAGTGACAGCAGGTGTAAGT
>WNWK01006299.1:95000-107555 GCA_009830355.1 Cherax destructor
AAATTAATGTTTCGTTTTGCGGAGCAAGTCATACCAGGAAAAGTTAGAGGGAGAGGATAAATGAGGTTTTGATCACTAGGATCTTGGACATCCAACAGGCTTGTGTGATCAAAGTTACATGAGAGTTGAGACAAGCGGATTTTGTGGTCAGACGTCTGTTGGAGTGTGAGCAAGGTAACATTTATGAAGGAATTCGGGGAAATTGGTTAGCCCGACTTGAGTCCTGGAGCTGGAAATTACAGTGCCTGCAGTTCGGCATGTCATCTAAACTGTGACGTCAGTACATTTCTGACAAGACAGCTGTTGAATGAATGAAAGTGAATGTATTTCCTCTTTTTTTTTGTCACTTTATCTTGGCGAAAAATGCTCCATGTTTAACATGAGTCGCCCTAAGAAAAGTTGGAGTGAGGGGGGTAAAGGAGGTTTTGTATGCGAGGGGCTTGGGCATCCAGCAGGTGTACTCACCTAATTGTGGTTGCAGGGGTCGAGACTCAGCTCCTGGCCCCGTGTGTGTGTGTGAGCGTGTTAAGTAGGAGTGAAGGCAAGTTATTTTTTATTGACATGCTGTGTGTGTGTGTGTGTGTGTGTGTGTGTGTGTGTGTGTGTGTGTGTGTGTGTGTGTGTGTGTGTGTGTGTGTGTGTGTGTGTGTGAGAAAGTAAGTAGCAGGGAGAGTGTGAAGGTGAGTATTGTGAAGGGTTAGCGGCACACGTCAGGCTGGTGGCCACGCGCCTGGGAGGGCAGTAGTAGCAGTGGTGGTGGTGGTGGTGGTGGTGGGGTAGGTGGTGGGGGAGGTGGTGGTGGTGGTGGTGGGGTAGGTGGTGGGGGAGGTGGTGGGGGAGGTGATGCAGGAAGGGAAGTGGTTCAGCCAACCGCCTGCCGGATGTTACTACCCACAACCAACAAATTTCCACTAGTCTCCCTCCTCCTTCTCCCCCTACTCTAATATGCTTAATTCCTACCTTCCCACACCTCTTTATAATATAATATCTTTATTTCTACAAGTACATGTACAAGGTATACAGACCATAGCTGACATCAGTGACATATGTACTACTATATAGAAAGCCCTTTGTCGTGCAGAGCATTTCCTGCAAATTGGGTAAATTTTGTGCCCAGGATGCGACCCACACTATTCCACTAACACCCAAGTACCTATTTTACTGTTAGGTGAACATGGACAGCAGGTGTCTTAAGGAAACACATCGTAATGTTTCCCGCTGTACAGCTTTCTCAGTTCAGCAATGCAGAAAATAGATCCTAGCTAGCTTGTGTTGCAATATATCGCTGTGTAGAGCAACTCAATGACTTGTTTTGAGTTATCCTGGTGGGTAATTTACACACATGTTACTGTGCAATAATCGCGAACAAACGATACAAGATATAAAACAACCACAGGGGGGGGGGAGTTGAATGATAGCTCTAGCCCTTTCGGGTTGCAATCAACACATCATCAGGAGCTTGCAGTGTTGCAGAAATCAGTAGGAAGTCCAGGTAGATTCATTCAGAGGAACGACTCTAGCTAGCTAGAGTCGTTCCTTTGCAAGCTCCTGATGATGTATTGACTGCAACACGAAAGGCCTTGAGCTATCATCCAACTTCGCCCCCCTCCGTGGTTGTCTTGCATCTTGTATCGCTTGTTCGCGATTATTGCATATATTTTGTGCAACTGTATTTGACTGAACCAAAATAAACTTACTTCACAAAGCTCTACAGTTGTGTAGAGCTTCAGCAATGCCTTGATAAAGCTCCGAAACAGGCTTAAAAGTTTTCTCAAAGAGGACTGAGCATCGTATTTGTTTTCTTCAACATTGTGTGAGTGTAAAGTCTAGCAAAACATTTCGCCGGATGTTCATAATTGGACGGTTCAACGAGCAAATGTTTTGTTCATGTTGGTTTTGTTTCTTGGTGATGGTTGGCAGTGACACTACTCACTTAACTCCTTCATATCTTATGAATGACTGCTGTAAGTCTCCTTGTTAGTTAATAGCTGAGTTAGCTTTGTTGTTGTTAGTCAGTAGCTGAGTTAGCCTGATGTAAGTCTTGTTGTTGTCAGTAGTAGTTGAGTTAGCCTGGTGTAAGTCTTGTTGTTGTCAGTAGTAGCTGAGTTAGTCTGGTGTAAGTCTTGTTGTTGTCAATAGTAGCTGAGTTAGCCTGGTGTAAGTCTTGTTGTTGTCAGTAGTAGTTGAGTTAGCCTGGTGTAAGTCTTGTTGTTGTCAGTAGTAGCTGAGTTAGCCTGGTGTAAGTCTTGTTGTTGTCAGTAGTAGCTGAGTTAGTCTGGTGTAAGTCTTGTTGTTGTCAATAGTAGCTGAGTTAGCCTGGTGTAAGTCTTGTTGTTGTCAGTAGTAGTTGAGTTAGCCTGGTGTAAGTCTTGGTGTTGTCAGTAGTAGCTGAGTTAGTCTGGTGTAAGTCTTGTTGTTGTCAATAGTAGCTGAGTTAGCCTGGTGTAAGTCTTGTTGTTGTCAGTAGTAGCTGAGTTAGCCTGGTGTAAGTCTTGTTGTTGTCAGTAGTAGCTGAGTTAGCCTGGTATAAGGACAATATTTCACAGTATCTTCGAAGTTGACTGTTCCTTGGTTTAGGAGGATGGAATCCTCTTCTGTCCTGTCTCTTTTGTCTCTAGTTATTACTTTTGATTCCCTCTAGTTATTGTTTTTTTGCTTCTGGAGGCTTTTCTTCTTCTTGTACACTATCCTATCCAGATGTCTCAATGTGGAAAGCAAAAAGCCTAGTACTGACTTATGGATTGTTGTCAATTAAATCTTCAGAATATATAAAATTACTTGATAACGGTTCGGGGGCGAAACGTCTCGGTGATTTGATAATAGTTTAGGACGGACAGAAATGTCGTCAAAATATTTACTTCCAATTTGTAGGCTAGCTAAGAGGTACGCCAAGAGGCCTAGCGGTGCTCTCACACACATAAAAGTTAGTACAGAAATCAAATTCAAATTGTGAGGAAAGCAGAGAGAGAGAGAGAGAGAGAGAGAGAGAGAGAGAGTACATCAGTCAACAGGAAGTAGGTCTACATTCAAAGGGAAAAAGAGGGCTGGAAATTTGAGACGAGGTAGACAATAGCTGGTAGTGTGGGAAGATGCCTTGGTCTGCCTCTCTAGTGTGGCCTTCTTGTATTATCACTGATGTACAATCTCTCTCTCTCTCTCTCTCTCTCTCTCTATCTATCTATCTATCTATCTCTCCCTCTCTCTCTCTCTCCCTCTCTCTCTCTCCCTCTCGTACACTGTTTTGCAAGGTTAGGCTAAGGGTTCCTAACTTTATTTATAAGCTAAGAGTTGTTACCCACATCAGCTCATTTAAAAGCCTTTTTATTTACAAGAAGCGTAGTCAAAAACAGATTGAAAGTTGATTAAGACACATGTGCAACAGTTGGGTATCTTTATTGCTGAAACGTTTCACCTACACAGTAGACTTCTTCAGTCAAATAGAGAGGCAGCAAGTGTAGTAGTGAAATGTAGATGATGTAATCAGTCCATCAACCTTGGAGAAATAGTATTTGAGGTGGTCAGTCCCTCAGCTCCATGGAGCTGAACTCTTCTCCAGGCTGAGAGACTGACCACCTTAAATACTATTTCTTCAAGGTTGATACTGATTACATCTTCATTACACTGCCACACCTGCTGCCTCTGTATCTGACTGAAGAAGTCTACTGTGTAGGTGAAATGTTGCAACAATAAAGATACCCAACTGCTGCACATGTGTCTTAATCATCAACTTGTCGGTATTTTATATAATTTTCAACATAAGAGTGAAAGGTGTTTGTGTGTTGTCATCTAACCTACACCACCACCATCACCATGATCTATAACAAAGTCATATGGACAGCCAAGGTTACCTAATTACTATAATACTCCTGCTATTTCACCTAATTTGTACCCAACATATTTTTTTGCTGGTGATATATAACCCACACAGGTTTAGTGCTGATTTTATTTTACGTGATCATGGCCTCCACGGCCCGGTATCACACCGGGCCAATTCAATTGGAAAAGGAATTAATACAGCAATAAGGAATATAAAGATAAGTGAGTGTAAGTACAAGTTTATAATATGTACCTGTCAGCTTAATTGTTCATGAGACAGGCGATCAATTATCCTGCCAAAGTGCAAAATATTTGATAGGCTTCAGTTTCACACTCATGGGACAGGAGGGTAGTATCTCCCTGGATGGTTGCTGTCTACCACCCTACTGTCACACATAAGACAGGAGGGTAGTATCTCCCTGGATGGTTGCTGTCTACCACCCTACTGTCACACATACGACAGAAACGAACATTTATGTAGAACACGGCAGCTGGGACTACAAACACGATGTACACTACGCACCCAGGCGTTTTCTGTCAAATAAGCATAGTGAAAATTTGCTCCCCCCGAAAAACAGCTCACACATATTATATATATATATATATATATATATATATATATATATATATATATACATACTGGGTATCTTTCAGTCTATATATATAAATATTGATACACTGAAAGATATGTTTTCAGTGTACGTATATATACACTGAAATGTCTCTCAGCACTATATAGTAAGAAGTGTATATATCAGTATTTGAATCAGTATTTTAGGTATTCAAGTATTCTTGACTGGTTGTATATAGATGACATGCAGCTTTAATGACCCTCGTGTAGTATACCTTTGATATACCTTTGAAGAGTTTCGAGAGTATCTACTCTCTGAGCCCGGCCATGGGCCAGGCTCGTCTGGTGCTTGCCTGGTCAACCAGGCTGTTGCTGCTGGAGGCCCTCTGCCCCACATATCCATCACAGCCTGGTTGATCTGGCACCTGGTGAAGATATTTGTCCAGTTTCCTCTTGAAGGCTTCTACACTGGTTCCAGCCGTGTTTCGGATATCTTCTGGTAAGATGTTGAATAGTCTGGGACCCCGGATGTTAATACAGTGCTCCCGTATTGTCCCCACCGCACCCCTGCTCCTCACTGGGTTTATTTTACACTTTCTCCCATATCTCTCACTCCAGTATGTTGTTATGGCAGTGTGCAGATTTGGGACCAGGCCCTCAAGTACTTTCCAGTATATATTATCATGTATCTCTCTCTCCTCCGCTCCAATGAGTACATGTTCAAGACTTGAAGGCGTTCCCAATAATTTAGATGTTTCAATGGCTCAATGTGAGCCGTAAACGATCTCTGGATTTGTTCCAGCTCTGCTATTTCTCCTGCCCTGAACGGGGCCGTCAGCACTGAGCAGTATTCTAAGTGAGGGAGCACTAGCGATTTGAATAGTGTCACCATCGGCATTATTTCCCTTGTTTTGAAAGTTCTCAATACCCACCCCGTCATCTTCCTGGCTGTTGTGATCTTTGTCTTGTTATGGTCTTTAAACGACAGATCAGCAGACATAATTATTCCCAAGTCCTTTACGTGTTCCTTTCGTTCTATGTGGTGACCCTCTTGCGTTTTGTATATAGTGTTCCTTTTGAGTTCTTCATTTTTTCCATACCTAAGCAGCTGAAACTTATCACCATTGAACGTCATGTTGTTCTCCACTGCCCATTGGAAGACCTGCTTATGTCCTCCTGTAATTTTTCAGTGTCCTCTACCGTAGTGACTTTCATGCTTATTTTAGTGTCATCTGCAAATGATGATACAAAAGTGTGCTGGGTGTTTTTATCTATGTCTGCTATGAGGATGAGAAACAGCAGAGGTGCCAGGACAGTGCCTTGGGGCACTGAGCTTTTGACCTCGCTGATGCTGGATCTTGCCCTGTTCACTACTACTTTTTGTGTTCTTTGTGTTAGGAACTCAAAAATCCATCTGCCTACCTTACCCTAATTAACCAACCAGTGTAGTAAATAGACTTTAAACCTAATTAACCAATCACAGTGTAGTTGATAAACTCTAAACCTAATTAACCAACCATAGTGCAGTAGACAGACTTTAAACCTAATTAACCAACCACATTGTAGTAGATAGACTTCAAATCTAATTATCCAACCAGTGTAGTAGATAGACTTTAAACCTAATTAACCAACCACATTGTAGTAAATAGACTTTAAACCTAATTAACCAACCACAGTGTAGTAGATAGACTTTAAACTTAATTAACCAACCACAGTGTAGTGGATAGATTTTAAACCCTAATTAACCACCCACAGTGTAGTAAATAGACTTTAAACCTAATTAACCAACCACAGTGTAGTTAATAAACTCTAAACCTAATTAACCAACCATAGTGCAGTAGACAGACTTTAAACCTAATTAACCAACCACATTGTAGTAGATAGACTTCAAATCTAATTATCCAACCAGTGTAGTAGATAGACTTTAAACCTAATTAACCAACCACATTGTAGTAGAGACTTTAAACCTAATTAACCAACCAGTGTAGTAGATACTTTAAACCTAATTAACCAACCTCAGTGTAGTAGACTTTAAACCTAATTAACCACCTCAAGAGAGGCGCCTCCTCCCCTTCCTTGGATCAAACCTAACTTACCTCCCTTACCTCGGATCAAACCTAACTTACCTCCCATACTCACAACAGTCTGAAGAGGTTTACCCCTTCAGACTGTTGTGAGTTAACCACATCCTGCCTCGCCCCGCCGGGTTTACAACACGGGATTAAGGAATTACTCCTTACGGGTTTTGCGCTTCCGCGTGAATATAATAACAATAAATATATTAATAATACTAATAATAATAATAATAATAGCAAGGTAGTGTGGATGGTGACCTTGACTCGAGTCATGGCTGTTGGTTCCCACACTTGTGGAAACCTTCAACTCTCCCCCCCTCTACTTCCACTTAGTCAATTACACTGCCACAGTCATAACTTCAAGTTGTCTTCCATGAAGCCGACCAGTATTGTCTTCTAGTCTAGGTACACTGACAGTAAACACATCCATAACGTCAAGCTGTCCAGGATTCTCTTCATATCTAGGTTACCCATTTCTCATTATATTAGATGCCTGGGTTAGCCTAGAAGGTAGAGCGTCGAAATGTCAATTTACGGACCGCGGTTCGAGCGCCTCGTTCACTCTTCTGTATATTCGCGTTACGTATATTATAGTAGGCTAGGCTAGATTCCTGAGACTGCTGCAAACTGACGAGTGTCAATAATAGGAGGTAATTCCCGTTACCAATGTCGTTACCCGTTACCAATGTCTTACTAGTTTGGGTAATCTTGGTACATTAGTTATGGTGCAGAAAATAAAATATTGACAGATGCAAACACTGCACAGCTTTGGTGTACAGTATACCGTTGATAGGCTTATAGAGTTTTCTCTGGTCCAGGACCAGACAAGCTTGCTCCTGGACCAGGCTTGTCTGGTACTTGTCTGGTTCACCAGGTTGTTGCTGCTGGTGGTTTGAATAGTCACCACTGGTGATACTATTCAAATCTATGCTCTCTTGCTTAGATTACTATTAATGCCGTGACTGGAACAATACACAAACAGCCCGCACATAGGCGAGAGAAACTACGACGTTTCGGTCTGACTTGTACCATTTACAAAGTCTCTCCTGTGCCACTAAACTACTCTCTCTACTTTCTACTATCACTATTACTTCTACTACCACTACCAGCATTGCCACTACTTCTTTTTCTTCCTCTCTTGATCCCGTCCCTGTCCCCCCTCGCCTATATGTACTAGCTCCCTCACTCTTTTCTTTTTTGTCATTATTAAAAAAAATGGTTATAATCATAACCATAGCTTTTAAAGGGGTGGAGGGGTACGCCAGTGGAAGGCCTCGGTCACATGACCAAAAGCTCCAGATGTGGGTCATCGAAAACTTGTTGAAAATGGAATAAAATACTGACAAGTTGAAGATTAAGACACATATGCAGCCGTTGGGTATCTTTATTGATGAAACATTTCACTTACACAGTAGGCTTCTTCAGTCAAATACTACTGCTCCCTTTGTATATGACTGAAGAAGCCTTCTGTGTAGGCGAAACGTTTCATCAGTAAAGATACCCAACTGTTGCACATGTGTCTTAATGTTCACTTGTCCTGTTTCCTGACAAACCTAATACTACCTATCTACCATCTTTTGTGTCAGTGTGACTGCAAATGGTCCAACTCGGACCGAAACGTCGTCGCAAGCTTTTTCTCACGCTTATATGCGAGTTACTGGTGTATTTTCCTTAGTGTTGAAGGGACTAAAGGGTAATTCTTCAGGTCATCTTTATTTCAAAATAGATAGAATTTTGTTCATTCCACAGCGTCACTAGCGTACCTAACAGCTGGTGTTCACTTCAGTGGCTTCTGTACTTCCTCTCCAGCATTACACAGCCTTCACTGTATCCCACAAACCTAGGTGTCCCGTAGCTGAGTTGGTAGCGCACTCACCTCACACACTGAGGTCTGGGGGTAGAAACATTAGGACGTGTTTCCTTAAGACACCTGCTGTTCATGTTCACCTAGCAGTAAGTAGGTACCTGGGTGTTAGTGGACTAGTGTGAGTGGCATCCTGGGGAATAAAATTAACCTAGGTTGCGGGAAATGCTCTGCATAACCAGGGACTTTCTATATAGTATGTCACTGATGTCAGCTATGGTCTGTATAAGTTGTATCATGTACTTGTAGAAATATATTATTATCATTATTATTATTATTATTATTATTATTATTATTATTATTATTATTAAAGACACACCAAGTGTTGCACATGTGTCTAATTTATCAACTTGTCGGTTCTCTGGACCATTTATCCACGTTACAGTAATTAAACAATTTCCTCGGTAGCCTATATAGATTTATTACATGTTAAGTTTGAAGTCTATCTACTACACGAGAGTCATTAAGGTTGCATGTCACCTGTAAACCACCTGTCAAGAATACTTCAATACTTTAAACAAAGATGAAAGTAAATTCTCAGTGCATGCATACTAAGATATACCTCTAGTGTATGTATACTGAGCATACTAAGATATACCTCTAGTGTATGTATACTGAGATATACACACCTCTAGCAGGGTAATATTTTTGAAGGGATTCAGGAAAACCGGCAGGCCGGACTTGAGTCCTGGAGATGGAAAGTACAGTGCCGGCACTCTGAAGGAGGGGTGTTAATGTTGCAGTTTTATAACTGTAGTGTAAGCACGCCTCTGGCAAGACAGTGATGGAATGAATGATGGTGAAAGTTTTTCTTTTTCGGGCCATCCTACCTTGGTGGGAAACGGCCGATGTGTTAATAAAATAAAATGAAAATAATATATATACTGAGATATACACACCTCTAGTGTATATATACTGAGATATACACACCTCTAGTGTATGTATACTGAGATATACACACCTCTAGTGTATATATACTGAGATATACACACCTCTAGTGTACATATACTGAAATATACACACCTCTAGTGTATATATACTGAGATATACACACCTCTAATTTATATATACTGAGATATACACACCTCTAGTGTGTATATACTGAGATATACACACCCCTAGTGTATGTATAGATATACACACCTCTAGTGTATATATACTGAGATATACACACCTCTAGTGTATGTATACTGAGATATACACACCTCTAGTGTATATATACTGAGATATACACACCTCTAGTGTATAAATACTGATATACACATCTATATATACTGAGATATATACACCCCTAGTGTATGTATACTGAGATATACATACCTCTAGTGTATATATATTGAGATATACACATCTATATATACTTAGATATACACACTAGTGTATATATACTGATATACACATCTATATATACTGAGACATACACATCTCTAGTGTATGTATACTGAGATATACACATCTCTAGTGTATGTATACTGAGATATAAGATAAAATAAGATTTCTTCGGATTTTTAACCCAGGAAGTTTAGCCACCCAGGATAACCCAAGAAAGTCAGTGCGTCATCGAGGACTGTGTCTTATTTCCATTGTGGTCCTCAATCTTGTCCCCCAGGATGCGACCCACACCAGTCGACTAACAACCCAGGTACCCATTTGCTGCTAGGTGAACATGACAACAGGTGTAAGGAAACACGTCGAAATGTTTCCACCCGCCGGGAATCGAACTCGGGCCCCCCCCCCCGTGTGTGAAGCGAGAGCTCTAGCCACCAGACCACCGGGCCACATCTATATGTACTGAGATATACACACCTAGTGTATACTGAGATATACACACCTAGTGTACACTGAGATATACCTCTAGTGTATATATATACTGAGAGAGGAGGTTTAATGGAAGAGGGCTAATGTAAGGGTTTAATAGAGGGGTTTAATGGAAGGAGTTTAATGTAAGGGGTTTATTGGAGGGGATTTAATGGAAGGGGTTTATTGGAGGGGGTTTATTGGAAGGGGTTTAATGAAAGAGGTTTAAGAGGGGGTTAATTGTGGGATTTAATGGAAGGGATTTCATGGAGGGGTTTAATGGAAGGTTTAATAAAAGGGGTTTATTGGAGAAGGTTTAATGAAAGGGATTTAATGGAAGGGGTCAATGGAAAGGGATTAACAGAAGGGTTTAACGGAAGCAATTAATGGAAGTGATTAATTTAAGGAATTAACAAAGGGATTAATGGAAGTAATTAATGGAAGGGATTAACAGAAGGGATTGATGGAAGGGGTTAATGGAAGTAATTAATGGAAGGGATCAATGGAAGAGATTAACAGAAGGGATTAATGGAAGGGATCAATAAAGGAATTAATGGAAGGGATTAATGAAAGGGATTAATAGGGGAGATTAATGGGATTCTTGGAAGAGATTAATGGAAGGGATTAACAGAAGGGATTAATGGAAGGCATTAATGTAAATGTTATGGATAGAAAAAATAACATTTTTAATCTTACATTTAAATTTCATTAACATAACTTAAAAAAAACGTATTTTTTACATAATAAAAAGTCATTCTTTACTTACACTTAATTCTATTACCAACTAAAACAAATCCACAGCAAAAATATTAGAATTTTGAATTATTTATGTCGCTAAAAGATAATAATTTTTAAGTTAACTCACCCGAGAATTTTCTTGGGAAATTTGCTCTCCGTTCCTGTCAATCACATTTCCGGCGACAACTTTACTGTAAAGGATCAGTAATGTCATCGACCATTACTAAAATATCACTTGAAAGTGTACGAGTCATGGGTTATGACAGAGCATCACACGTATATCTTCCCCCTTACACTGCCAGAGGATAACTGAGGCTTTTCAGCTTTTCCACCTGATGGAGGGAGGAGTCAGCTAGGTGGGCGGAGCAGCATCCACCCTCCCAGCCAATCATATCTCACCTAGATGTATTAACTTAGTTCTTATTGGCTGATGGGGGAGGCTGGGGTCATGATCTCCAGATTTCGAACCCGCCTCTCCTAGGTTCACTTCCTATAACTGTGTTATTATTATTATTATTGTTGTAGATCAACATCTTCAAGAGCCCCAGGAGCCGGAGTTCAACACTCTCTAGAGACAGATACTACTAGACTGTCATTCCGTAGTTTTGCTCTAAACTAGAAGTAGGTTTCAATCTCATCTAGCAAGTGATCTCATACATAAGAACATCACACTATTAAAAATACAATTTATACATGTATGATGATATGCAATAATCGTGAACGAGCGTTAGAAGATGCAAAATAACCACATGGGGAGTTGGATGATAGCTCTTGGTCTTTCGTGTTGCAATCAACACGTCATCAGGAGCTTGCAATGTTGCAGAAATGAGGAGGAAGTCGCTTCCCTAACGAATCTGCCTGGACTTCCTCCTCTATTTCTGCAACATTGCAAGCTCCTGATGATGTATTGATTGCAACACGAAAGGCCTAGATGTATCATTCAACTCCCCCTGTGGTTATTTTGTTTATGATAATATAAAAGACAACACAATAAGTGTCAGGGGCCCATGACTGTTCAATTGCCTCCCAGCATACATACAATACAATACAATTTTATTTCTTTGCTCGTGTACATGGGTTTACATTACAATCATAAATTGAGGTGCAAGGAGAGCCTCTGGCATGCCTTGGCATTAGGTGCAAGGAGAGCCTCTGGCATGCCTTGGCATTAGGGGCAAGGAGAGCCTCTGGCATGCCTTAGCATTAGGTGCAAGGAGAGCCTCTGGCATGCCTTGGCATTAGGTGCAAGGAGAGCCTCTGGCATGCCTTAGCATTAGGTGCAAGGAGAGCCTCTGGCATGCCTTGGCATTAGGTGCAAGGAGAGCCTCTGGCATGCCTTGGCATTAGGGGCAAGGAGAGCCTCTGGCATGCCTTAGCATTAGGTGCAAGGAGAGCCTCTGGCATGCCTTAGCATTAGGTGCAAGGAGAGCCTCTGGCATGCCTTAGCATTAGGTGCAAGGAGAGCCTCTGGCATGCCTTGGCATTAGGTGCAAGGAGAGCCTCTGGCATGCCTTGGCATTAGGTGCAAGGAGAGCCTCTGGCATGCCTTGGCATTAGGGGCAAGGAGAGCCTCTGGCATGCCTTGGCATTAGGTGCAAGGAGAACCTCTGGCATGCCTTAGCATTAGGTGCAAGGAGAGCCTCTGGCATGCCTTCATTAGGTGCAAGGAGAGCCTCCCGGCATGCCTTGGCATT
>WNWK01006300.1:0-107536 GCA_009830355.1 Cherax destructor
TGGTCTAGCAACTGGCTTCTCGAATTCAATCCCACCAAATGCAAAGTCATGAAGATCGGAGAAGGACAAAGAAGACCACTGACAGAGTACAGGCTAGGTGGACAAGGGCTACAAACCTCGGAAAAGGAGAAAAACCTTGGGGTGAGTATAACGCCAAGTACATCTCCGGAGGCACACATCAACCAGATAACTGCGGCAGCATATGGGCGACTGGCAAACCTAAGATTAGCGTTCCGTTACCTAAACAAGGAATCGTTCAAGACACTGTACACCGTGTACGTCAGGCCCATACTAGAATATGCAGCACCAGTCTGGAACCCACACCTGGTCAAGCACGTAAAGAAACTAGAGAAAGTGCAGAGGTTTGCGACAAGGTTAGTTCCACAACTCAGGGGTCTGTCCTATGAAGAAAGGATGAGGGAAATAGGACTAACAACACTGGAGGAAAGAAGGGTCAGAGGAGACATGATAACGACATACAAAATACTGCGGGGAATCGACAAGGTAGACAGGGACAGGATGTTCCAGAGAGGAACACAGAAACAAGGGGACACAACTGGAAGTTGAAGACTCAGATGAGTCAAAGGGATGTTAGGAAGCATTTCTTCAGCCACAGAGTAGTCAGGAAGTGGAATAGTCTAGAGAAAGATATAGTGGAGGCAGGAACCATACATAGTTTTAAGACGAGGTATGATAAAGCTCATGGAGCAGGGAGAGCAGAGACCCAGTAGCGGACAGCGAAGAGGCGGGGCCAGGAGCTGAGTCTCGACCCCTGTAACCACAATTAGGTGAGTACAATTAGGTGAGTACACACACACACACACACACACACACATATCCTGTGTCACAAACCTCCTGGAGTTTTATGATAAGGTAACAGAGGTAAGACACGAGAGAGAAGGGTGAGTTGAATGCATTTTATTGGACTGCAAGAAGGCATTCGATACAGTTCCTCACAAGAGATTAGTGCAGAAGCTAGAGGATCAGGCACGTATAACAGGAAGGGCACTGCAATGGTTCAGAGAATACCTGACAGGGAGGCAACAACGAGTCATGGTACGTGATAAGGTATCACATTGGGCGCCTGTAACGAGCGGGGTCCCACAAGGGTCAGTCCTAGTACCAGTGCTATTTTTGGTATATGTGAATGACATGATGGAAGGGATAGTCTCAGAAGTGTCACAGTTCGCAGATGATGTGAAATTAATGAGGAGAATTAAATCAGATGAGGATCAGGCTAGACTACAAAGAGACCTGGACAGGCTACAATCTTGGTCCAGCAACTGGCTTCTCTAGTTTATCCCCGCTAAATGCAAAGTCATGAAGATTGGGGAAGGGCAAAGAAGACCCCAGACAGAGTATAGGCTAGGTGGCCAAAGACTGCAAACCTCACTCAAGGAGAAAGATTTTGGGTTGAGTATAACACCGAGTACGTCTCTGGAAGCACACATCAACCAGATAACTGGTGCAGCGTATGGGCACCTGACAAACCTGAGAATAGCGTTCCGATACCTTAGTAAGGAATCGTTCAAGATACTGTACACTGTGAACGAAAGGCCCATATTGGAATTTGCAGCACCAGCCTGGAACCCACACCTGGTCAAGCACGTCAAGAAATTAGAGAAAGTGCAAAGGTTTGCAACAAGGTTAGTTCCGGAGCTAAGGGAAATGTCCTATGAAGAAACGTTAAGGGGAAATCGGAATGACAACACTGGAGGACAGGAGGGTTAGGGAAGACATGATAACGATTTACAAAATACTGCGTGGAATAGATAAGGTGGACAGAGACAGGATGTTTCAGAGAGGGGACACAGAAACAAGGGGTGACAATTGGAAGTTGAAGACTCCTATGAGTCAAAGGGATGTTAGGATGTATTTTTTCAGTCATAGAGTTGTCAGGAAGTGGAATAGTGTAGCAAGTGATGTAGTGGAGGCAGGAACCATACATAGCTTTAAGACGAGGTATGATAAAACTCGTGGAGCAGGGAGAGAGAGGACATACTAGCGGTCAGTGAAGAGGAGGGGCCAGGAGCTAAGTCTCGACCCCTGCAACCCCAATTAGGTGAGTACAATTAGGTGAGTACACACAGACACTGGATCCATACATAACCAGGATCCATACATAGACAGTATCCATACATAGATAGGATCCATACATAGACAGGATCTATACATAGTTTTAAGAAGAGGTATGATAAAGCTCATGGAGCGGAAAGAGTGACCTAGAAGCATGTCAGTTAAGAGGCGGGGCCAGGAGCTGTGACTCGACCACTGCAACCACAACTCGGTGAGTACAACTAGATAAGTATATACACACACACACACACACACACACACACACACACACACACAAGAACATAAGAAAAAAGGAACACTGCAGAAGGCCTACTGGCCCATGCGAGGCAGGTCCATCACTCACCGGCTTAGACCTGACCACCTGGAACTAACCTTCTCCAAGTAAACTCCAGGTAGTCAGGTCACTACCACTTATGGAATTAGTACGGCATCTGACCTAGTAGCACAAGCTAGTCAGGTCCAACTCACAACCACCCACACCCACTCATGTATTTATCTAACCTATTTTTAAAACTACACACCGTCCCAGCCCCTATGACTGTACTCGGGAGTTTGTTCCACTCATCCAAAACTCTATTACCAAACCAGTGCTTTCCTATATCCTTCCTGAATCTGAACTTTTCCAACTTGAAACCATTGCTGCGAGTCCTGTCTTGGCTGGATATTTTCAGCACGCTATTTACATCCCCTTTATTTATTCCTGTTTTCCATTTATACACCTCAATCATATCCCCCCTAATTCTACGCCTTTCTACAGAGTGCAGATTCAAGGCCCTCAGTCTATCCTCATAGGGAAGATTTCTGTACGTTTTCCAGTGCATTTATATCTATTCTGTAATACGGTGACCAGAACTGTGCAGCATAATCTAAATGAGGCCTAACCAAAGATATATAGAGCTGAAGAATAACCTGATGACTTCTATTATTTATTCTTCTTGATATGAAACCAAGGATTCTGTTAGCTTTATTGCGAACACTTATGCACTGTTGTCTTGGTTTCAGATTACTACTAACCAGAACTCCTAAATCCTTCTCGCAATCACAAGTAATAAGATCTACATTATTCAGTTTATATGTGGCATGGTTATTGTCCTACCCAACATTTAGAACTTTGCATTTTTCTACAATAAATTGCATCTGCCATTTCTCCGACCACTGCATCAGTCTATTCAAATCATCCTGGAGTGCTCTAATGTTCTCATTAGAATGAATTGGACGGCCTATTTTGGTTGCTATTTATTCCCTCATCAATGTCGTTTATGTAAATTGTAAGCAATAGGGGGCCCAAAACTGACCCCTGTGGGACACCGCTTGAGACTTGCCCCCATTCTGATTTCTCCCCATTTATGCAAACTCTCTGCCGCCTATTTGTCAACCATGCCTCTACCCAGGAAAAAAATTCACCTCCTATTCCGTGTGCCTCAAGTTTCCTCAGTAGCCTCTGATGTGGAACTTTATCGAAAGCCTTACTGAAGTCCATATACACAATATCATATTCATTACCATGATCTACCTCCTCAAACACCTTAGTGAAAAAAGTTAGTAAATTCGTAAGACAGGAACGCCCCTTAGTAAAACCGTGTTGAGATTCATTAATCAATTTATGCCTTTCAAGATGGCTACGAATTGCCTCGGCAATTATTGAATCCATAAATTTACCAACTATGGAGGTAAGGCTTATTGGTCTATAGTTCGAAGCTAAGGACCTGTCACCTGCCTTGTAAATAGGTATTACATTTGCCCTTTTCCAATTGTCTGGCACTATGCCAGTTTGTAGTGATAATATTGAAAAAAATTGCCAAAGGGTTGCTAAGTTCCTCTTTACATTCCTTTAAAACTCTTGCAAACAGTTCATCAGAGCCTGGGGATTTGTTAGGTTTTAATTTCTCTATTTGTCTGAGGACCATGTCACTAGTTACCCCAATCGAGCATAGTCTATTATCTTCCTGTTCTACATAATTTATTATTTCTGGAATTCCGCTAGTATCT
This sequence comes from Cherax destructor, assembly GCA_009830355.1. Lineage (NCBI taxonomy): Eukaryota > Metazoa > Arthropoda > Malacostraca > Decapoda > Parastacidae > Cherax > Cherax destructor. The sequence goes on from WNWK01006300.1 coordinate 4,066, forward strand.
TCCTGAGTAAAAACTGAGAGGAAGTAAGTATTGAAAATTTCACACATATCCTTATCACTGTCCGTGATCTGTCCTGAGTTAATCTTAAGTGGGCCTATCTTGTCACACACACACACACTCACAAACGCGCACATACACACACACACACACACACACACACACACACACACACACACACACACACACACACACACACATATATCCTGTGTCTCGTGTCTTACCTCTGTTACCTTGTCATAAAACTCCAGGAGGTTTGTGACACAGGATATGTGTGTGTGTATTCACCTAGTTGAGTACACACACACACATATCCTGTGTCACAAACCTCCTGGAGTTTTATGACAAGGTAACAGAGGTAAGACACGAGACACAGGATATATGTGTGTGTGTGTGTGTGTGTGTATGTGCGCGTTTGTGAGTGTGTGTGTGTGTGACAAGATAGGCCCACTTAAGATTAACTCAGGACAGATCACGGACAGTGATAAGGATATGTGTGAAATTTTCAATACTTACTTCCTCTCAGTTTTTACTCAGGAAGATACTAGCGGAATTCCAGAAATAATAAATTATGTAGAACAGGAAGATAATAGACTATGCTCGATTGGGGTAACTAGTGACATGGTCCTCAGACAAATAGAGAAATTAAAACCTAACAAATTCCCAGGCCCTGATGAACTGTTTGCAAGAGTTTTAAAGGAATGTAAAGAGGAACTTAGCAACCTTTTGGCAATTTTTTTCAATATTATCACTACAAACTGGCATAGTGCCAGACAATTGGAAAAGGGCAAATGTAATACCTATTTAAGAGGCAGGTGACAGGTCCTTAGCTTCGAACTATAGACCAATAAGCCTTACCTCCATAGTTGGTAAATTTATGGATTCAATAATTGCCGAGGCAATTCGTAGCCATCTTGAAAGGCATAAATTGATTAATGAATCTCAACACGGTTTTACTAAGGGGCGTTCCTTCTTACGAATTTACTCACCTAGGTGAATACACACACACATATCCTGTGTCACAAACCTCCTGGAGTTTTATGACAAGGTAACAGAGGTAAGACACGAAAGAGAAGGGTGGGTTGAATGCATTTTCTTTGACTGCAAGAAGGCCTTCGATACAGTTCCTCACAAGAGATTAGTGCAGAAGCTAGAAGATCAGGCACGTATAACAGGAAGGGCACTGCAATGGTTCAGAGAATTCCTGACAGGGAGGCAACGACGAGTCATGGTACGTGATTAGGTATCACATTGGGCGCCTGTAACGAGCGGGGTCCCACAAGGGTCAGTCCTAGTACCAGTGTTATTTTTGGTATATGTGAATGACATGATGGAAGGGATAGACTCAGAAGTGTCCCAGTTCGCAGATGATGTGAAATTAATGAGGAGAATTGAATCAGATGAGGATCAGACAGGACTACAAAGAGACCTGGACAGGCTGGACACCTGCTCCAGCAACTGGCTTCTCCAGTTTATCCCCGCTAAATGCAAAGTCATGAAGATTGGGGAAGGGCAAAGAAGACCGCAGATAGAGTATAGGCTAGGTGGCCAAAGACTGCAAATCTCACTCAAGGAGAAAGATCTTGGGTTGAGTATAACACAGAGTACGTCTCTGGAAGCACACATCAAGCAGATAACTGGTGCAGCGTATGGGCACCTGACAAATCTGAGAATAGCGTTCCGATACCTTAGTAAAGAATCGTTCAAGATACTGTACACTGTGGACGAAAGGCCCATATTGGAGTATGCAGCACCAGCCTGGAACCCACACCTGGTAAAGCACATCAAGAAATTAGAGAAAGTGCAAAGGTTTGCAACAAGGTTAGTTCCGGAGCTAAGTGGAATGTCCTATGAAGAAAGATTACGGGAAATCGGCCTGACAACACTGGAGGACAGGATGGTTAAGGGAGACATGATAACGACTTACAAAATACTGCGTGGAATAGATAAGGTGGACAGAGACAGGATGTTTCAGAGAGGGGACACAGAAACTAGGAGTAACAATTAGAAGTTGAAGACTCCTATGAGTCAAAGGGATGTTAGGAAGTATTTTTTTCAGTCAATGAGTTGTCAGGAAGTGTAATAGTGTAGCAAGTGATGTAGTGGAGGCAGGAACCATACATAGCTTTAAGACGAGGTATGATAAAACTCATGGAGTTGGGAGAGAGAGGACCTAGTAGCGGTCAGTGAAGAGGAGGGGCCAGGAGCTAAGTCTCGACCCCTGCAACCACAATTAGGTGAGTACAATTAGGTGAGTACACACACACTAGATCCATACATAGCCAGGATCCATACATAGACAGGATCCATACATAGACAGGATTTATACATAGTTTTAAGAAGAGATACGATAAAGCTCAAAGAACAGGGATAGAGTGAACCAAGTAGTGACCAGGGGCCATGAGCTGTGACTCGACGTCTGCAACCACAAACGTGTGTATTGTTAGGTGAGTACGCACTCTCTCTCTCTCTCTCTCTCTCTCTCTCTCTCTCTCTCTCTCTCTCTCTCTCTCTCTCTCTCTCTCTCTCTCTCTCTCTCTCTCTCTCTCTCTCTCTCTCTCTCTCTCTCTCTCTCTTTCACACATACACACATTTATACACACACACACGCAGGCAAGCACGGTCGCAGATAAGCATGTACATAGGCACGCAGGACGCACGCAAATAAACTTGCCTCACAAAACATCTAAAAGCTTGTGAGTGTGTGAGCGGCCAAGCAAATACTGACAACAAAGGACTAAGAAGCACTGAGTGAGGAGGTTTGTGATCGTTACAACAAAACATTGTAAATAAAAGACGTAGATAGAAAAAATGTTTGAGAAGTGAGACATGTAGAGGAAGAGAGTGAGAGTGAGAGAGGTGGGAAAGGGAGTCAGAAAGAGAGAGACGTCGCTATGAACGCTTGGCCGCCACAAGCCAGGGAGGGTGAGAAAGTGAGTGAGGTAGAGTGAGTGTTTGATGGAGTGTTCCAGCACCAGGTGGAACATTGAGGAGCAGAACAAAAAATTGTGCTAGAAAGGAGAAAGACCAGCAACATCAGCAAGAAAACAACATCAGCACCAACATCAGTAGCTGAACTACAGCAGCAGCTGCAACTACAGCAGCAGTAGCTGCAACTACAGCAGCAGTAGCTGCAACTAGAGTAGCTACAGCAGTGGTGTGGCATGCCCCAATTCACAAGTTTTAATTACTTACTTTGTGGGGCACATAACCCCGCCAGGTTTCCCGTGGTTGTGTTGGTCATCATGCAGGGAAGTCTCCTGATGGACGCTGCTTGCTACTTGTCGCCTTCGGGTGATAACCTGTTAAATGTAGACAGGAATGTAAGTGAATGGTTCAGAGAACCGACAAGTGCTGCACATGTGTCTAATTTACCAACTTGTCGGTTCTCTGAATCATATAAAAGAGAGGAACTTACGACGACGTTTCGGCCCGACTTGGACCATTTACAAAGTCACACTAACACACAAAGACGGGGGAAGGGGTATTTATAGGCAGGCAGACAGGGAAGGGTACCAGAGAGTGGGGTAATAATGGATTAAGTAGTGGAAGTAGTAGTAGTAGTAATAGTAGTGGAGACAGTCATATTCTAGAGGAGCACTGCAATGAGGCTAGCGGCCCGCAAGGGTGGGACGAGAACACAGAGGGAGGAAAGGCGAATAAAATAAAGGACAAATACTATACTATTACTACTACTACTACTTCCACTACTTACTCCATTATTACCCCACTCTCTGGTACCCTCCCCTGTCTGCCTGCCTATAAATACCTCTTCCCCCGTCTTTGTGTGTTAGTGTGACTTTGTAAATGGTCCAAGTCTGGCCGAAACGTCGTCGTAAGCTCCTCTCTTTTATAAGAACATAAGAACATAAGAAAGGAGGAACACTGCAGCAGGCCTGTTGGCCCATACTAGGCAGGTCCTTCACAATCCGTCCCACTAACAGAATATTTGCTCAACCCAATTTTCAAAGCTACCCAAGAAATAAGCTTTGACAATTCTACCCACTCATGCGCGAGTCCCACTCAAATCCAACCCCTCTCACTCATGAATTTATCCAACCTAAATTTGAAACTACCCAAGGTCCTAGCTTCAATAACCCTACTAGGCAGACTGTTCCACTCATCAACTACCCTATTTCCAAACCAATACTTTCCTATATCCTTTCTAAATCTAAACTTATCTAACTTGAATCCATTATTGCGGGTTCTCTCTTGGAGAGATATCCTCAAGACCTTATTTATATCCCCTTTGTTAATACCCATTTTCCACTTGTATACCTCGATCATGTCTCCCCTCATTCTACGTCTTACAAGTGAATGTAATTTTAGGGTCTTCAATCTTTCTTCGTAAGGAAGATTTCTAATGCTATGTATTAATTTAGTCATTCTACGCTGAATGTTTTCTAACGAATTTATGTCCATTCTGTAATATGGAGACCAGAACTGAGCTGCGTAATCTAGGTGAGGCCTTACTAATGATGTATAAAGCTGTAATATAACCTCTGGACTTCTGTTGCTAACACTTCTTTATATAAATCCCAGTAATCTATTTGCCTTATTACGTACGCTTAGGCATTGCTGTCTTGGTTTAAGGTTGCTGCTTACCATCACCCCCAAGTCCTTCTCGCAATCTGTATGGCTAAGTTCTACGTTATTTAACTTATAAGTGCTTGGGTTATGGAGACTCCCGAGCTTCAGAACCTTGCATTTATCTACATTGAACTGCATCTGCCACTTTTCTGACCACGAATTAAGTTTGTCTAAATCTTCCTGAAGTTCTATGACATCTATGTTTGAATCAATTATCCTACCTATCTTCGTGTCGTCGGCGAATTTGCTCATATCACTAGTAATTCCCTCATCAAGGTCATTGATATATATATTATAAATAACAACGGGCCTAAGACTGATCCCTGTGGAACACCACTTGTTACAAGTCCCCACTCGGATTTAACCCCATTTATGCACACTCTCTGCTTCCTATTGGTGAGCCATGACTCGATCCATGACAGCACTTTTCCCCCAATGCCATGAGCTGCCACTTTCTTTAACAGTCTCTGGTGCGGTACTCTATCAAAAGCCTTACTAAAGTCTAAATAAACAATATCGAATTCTTTATCGTGATCAACAGCCTCAAAAGCTTTACTGAAGAAGGTTAATAAATTAGATAGGCAGGAACGGCCCCTCGTGAATCCATGCTGGGTATCATTAATCAAATTATGGTTATCTAGATGGCTTCTAATAATATCAGCTATAATTGACTCTAGTAATTTGCCTACAATTGAGGTCAGGCTTATTGTGCGGGTTGTGTGTGTATTGTTCCAGTCATGGTATTGTGTCTTTTTGTTATTCTTATGTTCTACATTCCAGTCTGACACAGCAACATCTTGGGATCTTAATACTGGGAATTGACTGCGTTGTTTAACCTTTTCGGGTTCAACTCTAAACTTGATAATAATAATAATTATAATAATAATAATAATAATAATAATAATAATAATAATAATAATAATAATAATAATAATAATAATAATAATAATAATAATAATAATAATAATAATAATAATAATAATAATAATAACAATAATAATAATTTTGATAATATTACATAGAACTGTACCGGTGGAAGGCCCAATATATTTAGCGGATAATTCACTTATGGTTCTGGATTCTCTATCATTTTATGTATGATACCAGCAGGTGAAGTGCGTCTTGCAACTAATACTTGTACAAGTTCATTATTCTGTTTACTCAGCATTTTTATGGCTTGTTAACTGGGAATCTTCCTGAGGACCTCCAGTCTTGTGAGTTTTTTATATACATCAGTTGTACAGTCTAAGAACTGTTATTCTAACTCAGTTCATTTGAAAGCCCAACACTCTGTGAAGTGTATAGCTACCCTTCAGGATGGAACCCAGTTCATTAACACCCAGGTACCTACTTACTGCTAGGTGAACGTTGGAAGTAGGTGCAAGGAAACATGCTGAACGTTTCTACCCGTGTCGGTGCTCGAACTACGGGTAGAAACGTCGTGAAAGGAAACATGCTGAACGTTTCTACCCGTGTCGGGGATCGAACGACGGACCCACAGTATGAGTACTTAGTGTTGAAGACAGTGCTCAGCGTCGACAGCAGTAAGAAACATAAGAAACATAAGAAAGGAAGAACACTGCAGCACGCCTGTTGGCCCATACTAGGCAAGTCCTATACAATCTATCCCACTAACAGGATATTTGCCCAACCCAATTTACAATGCTACCCAAGCAATAAGCTCCGAAAATTCAATTTACCCAAGTGAAAGACCCACTCAAATCCAAACCCTCTCATTCATATATTTGTCCAACCTAAGTTTGAAATTACCCAAGGTTTTAGCCTCAATAACCCTACTAGGCAGACTGTTCCACTCATCAACTACCCTATTTCCAAACCAATACTTTCCTATATCCCTTCTAAATCTAAAGTTATCTAATTTGAATCCATTACTGCGGGTTCTCTCTTGGAGAGATATCCTCAATACTTTATTTATATCCCCTTTGTTAATACCCATCTTCCACTTATACACTTCGATCATGTCTCCCCTCATTCTTCGTCTTACAAGTGAATGTATTAAGGGACTTCAATCTTTCTTCATACGGAAGATTTCTAATGCTATGTATTAATTGAGTCATTCTACGCTGAATGTTTTCTAATCTAGGAGAGCCTTAATAATGATGTATAAAGCTGTAATATAACCTCTGGACTTCTGTTGCTAACACTTCTTGATATAAATCCCAGTAATTTTTTTGCCTTATTACGTACGCTTAGGCATTGCTGTCTTGGTTTAAGGTTGCTGCTTACCATCACCCCCAAGTCCTTCTCGCAATCTGTATGGCTAAGTTCTACGTTATTTAACTTATAAGTGCTTGGGTTATGGACACTCCCGAGCTTCAGAACCTTGCATTTATTTATATTGAACTGCATCTGCCACTTTTCTGACCACGAATTAAGTTTGTCCAAATCCTCCTGAAGCTCCATGACATCTACGTTTGAATCAATTATCCTACCTATCTTCGTGTCGTCCGCGAATTTGCTCATATCACTAGTACTTCCCTCGTCAAGGTCATTGATATATATTATAAACAACAACGGGCCTAAGACTGATCCCTGTGGAACGCCACTTGTTACAGATCCCCATTCGGATTTAACCCCATTTATGCACACTCTCTGCTTCCTATTGGTGAGCCATGACTCGATCCATGACAGCACTTTCCCCCCAGTGCCATGAGCTGCCACTTTCTTTAACAGTCTCTGGTGCGGTACTCTATCAAAAGCTTACTAAAGTCTAAATAAACAATATCGAATTCTTTATCATGATCAACAGCCTCAAAAGCTTTACTGAAAAAGGTTAATAAATTAGATAGAGCAGGAACGGCCCCTCGTGAATCCATGCTGAGTATCGTTAATCAAATTATGTTTATCAAGATGGCTTCTTATGATATCAGCTATAAGTGACTCTAGTAATTTACCAACAATTGAGGTTAGGCTTATTGGGCGGTAATTTGACGGTAGTGACTTTTCCCCTGCTTTAAAAATAGGAATTACATTAGTCATCTTCCACATATCAGACACTACACCTGTTTGAAGAGATAGATTAAAAATGTTAGTTAATGGTTCACAGAGTTCTGTTTTGCATTCCTTAAGAACCCTTGCAAAAAGCTCAACAGGACCCGGCGATTTAATGGTTCACAGAGTTCTATTTTGCATTCCTTAAGAACCCTTGTAAAAAGCTCATCAGGACCCGGCGATTTATTTTGTTTCAGTCGGTCTACTTGTTTCATAACCATTTCGCTAGTGACTGTGATATTACATAATTTATCTTCTTCAGGGCCACTATAACAATTAATTACTGGGATATTATTAGTGTCTTCCTGTGTGAAAACCGAGAGAAAATGTTCTTTGTGCAGTCTGTATAGTGTTAAGAAAGCTGTCAAATTGGTAGCTCTCTTCGTTACCCCAGTCCACAGTTGATAAGTGCTCTCTAAGCCAATTATAATATGCTAAGGGAAAATCTGGGACCGTTACTGAATTATCCCTACTATCATACATCCATTCAATCCTAAAGGTAATTGATTTGTGGTCGCTTTTGGCGAGTTCCTCTGTAATTTCTAAAGTGTTTACAAGGGATTCCTTGTTTGCCAGAACCAAGTCAAGTAGGTTATTTTCCCGTGTAGGTTCTGTCACAAACTATTTCAAAAAACAATCCTGAACTACTTCTAAAAAGTCGTTAGATTCTAAATTCCCAGTCAAGAAATTCCAATCAATCTGACTAAAGTTAAAGTCTCCTAGAATTACTACATTATCGTGCCTTGTGGCCTGAACAATTTCCTCCCAAAGTAGTCTCTCTTGTTCCCTATGTAAGTACTCACCGTCGACGACTGTACACAGTATCGACGACAGTTGTCAATAAGAGCGTGGGTACTTATTGTGGAGATGCGTAATGTCACAGACAGTACTCAGGGTTAGAGACGAGGAACGTTGAACACTTCTCAAGCTTCTCTGAAATTTTGTGAAATCAATTAATACCATTGCTATTGCATTTATGAAGCGAATAATATTTTTGGCTACCCTTACCTGTTAAACAATAAAAATGACAATACTGTGGCAGGAACACTACACTGTAGGAACCAGTACTGTTTCTTGTGTTCATGAATGACCTGACATGAAACTAATGACGAAAATACAAACGAGTGAGGAGCAAGACTTCAAGTGTGTCTGGAATGGCTGCAGGTCTGAGCACACAATCTGCACTTAAAATTTAACTCTAGCAAATAAGGTGTTCAAAACATTGAGGATGGGCAAACTAGACAATATTTTAAGGCACAGGCTACACACCTGATGAAAGGTGGACTTCGAGGAAGCATTGTACTGAGAATACCACCTGAAGCGCACATAAGGAAGTACTACCTCAACAAATGCGGAGTGACAATTTAAGATAAGCTTTCAATATCCTACAATAAATAATGAGTCATTCAGGACTGTATACTATACTGTATACTATCAGTCTCATACTGGAATATTCAGTACCAAATGGAAAGCACGAACAATCAAACATGTCAATAAAATTGACAAATCCCAGAATTAAAAGGAATGAGCTATGATGACAGAATAAAGAAGATAAAAACTAATGACATTAGAAGAAGGAATTACCAGGCGTGATATGATAACGAAGTAGAAGATAAGAAGATAAGGTGGATAGGGACAAATTGATCGAGAAATTAGAAGCACACACACACACACACACACACACACACACACACACACACACACACACACACACACACACACACACACACACACACACATACACACATACACACACACACTCTAGCAAAAGCTAGAGGATCAGGCACACGTAACAGGAAAAGCACTGCAATGGATCAGAGAATATCTGACAGGGAGGCAACAACGAGTCATGGATCGTGACGAGATGTCAGAGTGGGCACCTGTGACGAGTGGAGTTCCACAAGGGTCAGTCCTAGGACCTGTACTGTTTTTGGTATATGTGAATGACATAACGGAAGGGATAGACTCAGAAGTGTCCCTGTTTGCAGATGACGTGAAGTTAATGAGAAGAATAAAATCAGTCGAGGATCAGGCAGGACTACAAAGAGACCTGGACAGGCTGCAAGCCTGGTCCAGTAACTGGCTCCTTGAATTTAACCCTGCCAAATGTAAAGTCATGAATATCGGGGAAGGGCAAAGAAGACCGCAGACAGAGTATAGTCTAGGTGGCCAAAGACTGCAAACCTCACTCAAAGAAAAAGATCTTGGGGTGAGTATAATACCGAGCACATCTCCTGAGGCACACATCGATCAGATAACTGCTGCAGCATACGGGCGGCTGGCAAACCTAAGAATAGCGTTCCAATACCTCACCAAGGAATCATTCAATACTCTGTATACCATATACGTCAGGCCCATACTGGAGTATGCAGCACCAGTTTGGAACCCACACCTGGTCAAGCACGTCAAGAAATTAGAGAAAGTGCAAAGGTTTGCAACAAGACTACTCCCAGACCTAAGGGGATTGTCCTACGAAGAAAGGTTAAGGGAAATCGGCCTGACGACACTAGAGGACAGGAGGGTTAAGGGAGACATGATAACGACATATAAAATACTGCGAGGAATAGATAAGGTGGACAGAGACAAGATGTTCCAGAGAGGGGACACAGAAACAAGGGGTCACAATTGGAAGTTGAAGACTCCTGTTACGGCCCCCTATCTAACAATGGTTGTTAGGTAATTACCTCACCGGCCGGCAGTCAAGGGGTTACGTCATCAGACCTGATGTTTGACTGCCGGGCCGGCTTGACTGACAGTGTCATCGAGACTCTCCCCTAGTCAACACTGGAGAGTCCACCAGCTCACTGATACATTACTGGAGTTCGCCAGGCAGACCTGCTTGAGAGTTGTAGACTTTCGCAGTGTGGTGCTGGTGACAGGTCTACAGTGCTAACGAGACTCTCCCATATACAACACTGGATAGTTCACCAACTCCCTGATACACCTAGGGAGTGTACGAGACTCTCCCATATACACTGCTGGAGAGTGTCAGCGAGACTCTCCCCTATACAACACTGGAGAGTTCACTAGCTCCCTGATACACATGGGAGTGTTCAACAGACAGACCTGGAGATTGACTCTTCGTGCTGGTGACGGCCTTAGACTATCTACTGGCATATTCACCGTACCGACTGTGTTCCTGAGACTATGTACCTGAAAATGGACTGTTGTACCTGAACTTATGTACCTGAAAGTGTGTGACACTGGTAACAGGTGGTGTCTTGTGTGACACTAGTAACAGGTGGTGTCTTGTGTGACACTATGTGGTGTCAGGTATTTAGTGGTGTAGTCAGTCAGAGTTTGTGACGGTGGCATGACACAGGTTGAGTCGTGTATTTGATGTGTGTCATAACGCGGTGAAAAGGTTTTATTAGAGATGGGTTCATGATGCAAGGAAGGTGTCTTATGGGCACAGAGAGAAGGGTGTCGTGTGACACAGAAGAGAAGGCGTGTCGGGTGACACCGGGGGCGTGTCATGTGACACAGAGAACGGGTGTCAGGGGACCCCGTGAGAAGGCGTGCCATAAGACAAAGAAGTATCATGACAAGGTGTGGTAGTGTCCTGCGTGACACTTGAAGATGGTAGCGACTTGACACTACACCGAATACTTGATTTTACTTGTGACTTTTATCTAGTACTGTGATTTTGTGTAAATGTTTTTACACAGATTATTAGATTATATGTTTTTATTCAGATTATATGTTTTTATATTAATAATATATATTTAATATAATAAAAATCTGAAAAATGAGATTTTACTTAGTATCCCAAACAGTCGTTATTACAAATGCTTCTTTATTTGTAATATGGGGGCCTGTCCGGGATCATCTTGTTTGTCCGGGAAATGACTGTTTGGGATAAAATTTATTACATAGTACCTGAATCTTTGTGTGTCGGTCATTTTGTGGTGGGGGTGTTACGGCCCCCTATCTAACAATGGTTGTTAGGTAATTACCTCACCGGCCGGCAGTCAAGGGGTTACGTCATCAGACCTAATTTAACTGCGCTTCTACAGTCTTATCCTGATATTTTTTCGGATGTGCCGAAAAAATGTACATTAGGATATCATGATGTAGATGTTGGAAACTCTAAACCTATTAAACTCTCCCCTTACAGAGCTAATCCTGAAAAACAGAAGCTACTTCAACAGGAGGTAGAATTTCTGTTAGAGCATGGGTTAGTGGAGGAGTCATCTAGTCCATGGGCTTCACCGTGCATTCTTGTTAACAAAGCTGATGGAGGGTTCCGAATGTGCACAGATTACCGTAAGGTGAATGAGGTCACAATTGCAGATGCCTATCCTCTGCCACGTTTGGATGATGTAATCGACTTTGTGGGTAAGGCTACTTTTGTATCCAAATTGGACCTCCTTAAAGGTTACTATCAAGTACCTTTAACAGATAAGGCGAAGGGAATCTCTGCCTTCGTAATTCCAGGAGGTCATTATCAGTATACATTGACCCCTTTCGGAATGAAAAACTCTCCTGCATCATTCCAGAGACTTATCCATCAGGCTATTAAAGGACTTGAAGGCACGGCAGCTTACCTAGATGACATAGTTGTTGTGTCGGACACTTGGGACCAACATGTGTTTAGGCTTAAGGCTCTCTTTGAGACCTTCCAGAGTTTTCATTTAACTGTTAATTTATCAAAGTCATCCTTTGGCCAATCTACTATTAATTTTCTGGGCCATGAAGTAGGTAGTGGCAAAGTGGCCCCTAAATTTGCAAAAATTCTGGCCATTAAAAATTATCCAGTTCCCCACAGAAACAAGGGGTCACAATTGGAAGTTGAAGACTCCTATGAGTCAAAGGGATGTTAGGAAGTATTTCTTCAGTCATAGAGTTGTCAGGAAGTGGAATAGCTTGGAAAGCGACATAGTGGAGGCAGGAACCATACATAGTTTTAAGACTAGGTTTGATAAAGCTCATGGAGCAGGGAGAGAGAGGACCTAGTAGCAATCAGTGAAGAGGCGGAGCCAGGAGCTATGACTCGACCCCTGCAACCACAAATAGGTGAGCAAAAATAGGTGAGCACACACGCACACACCGGTAAACAATTATACATAATAGCCATGGAACCCACAATAGTTAAGTAACTAGAAAGTGTTCAGAGGTATGCATAGAGACTAGAGAGCTTAAGGAATGAGAACATATCAACCATTGAAGACATTACAAAAAAAATATTCTCAGAGGATTTGAAGGAATAGGTAATTATAGGCAGTTTGAATGCGGGAAATAGGTACATGAGGGCACAAATTAAATTTAAAGCTACAACTTAGCCAGAAGAATGTCAGGAAATATTTCTTTAGTCTCTGAGTGGTCGGGAAATAGAACGAAGTACCGGAGGCAGACTCCATATGTAGTTTTAAGTGTAGGTACGATAGATTCAACGAGAATATGAGAAAGGGAATCTGGCAGGAGGGAAGTTGAGCTAAGACTCCAGCAAGTACACATACTACGTGAGTACAAGTACCCAGCTTGTCTGGGTACACCACATTTGTGTCTTCCCAGCTGGTGGGTGTTGACAGGCAGTGCTGAGTCAGTGTTGGGTCCGCAGTCGTCTCAGCTGGTGGTCAGCGTTGGGTTCGCAGTCGTCCCAGCTGGTGGGTGTTGACAGGCAGTGCTGAGTCAGCGTTGGGTCAGCAGTCGTCCCAGCTGGTGGGTGTTGACAGGGAGTGCTGAGTCAGTGTTGGGTCCGCAGTCGTCCCAGCTGGTGGGTGTTGACAGGCAGTGCTGAGTCAGCGTTGGGTCCGCAGTCGTCCCAGCTGGTAGGTGTTGACAGGCAGTGCTGAGTCAGTGTTGGGTCCGCAGTCGTCCCAGCTGGTGGGTGTTGACAGGCAGTGCTGAGTCAGTGTTGGGTCCGCAGTCGTCCCAGCTGGTGGGTGTTGACAGGCAGTGCTGAGTCAGTGTTGGGTCCGAAGTCGTCCCAGCTGGTGGGTGTTGACAGGCAGTGCTGAGTCAGTGTTGGGTCCGCAGTCGTCCCAGCTGGTGGGTGTTGACAGGCAGTTCTGAGTCAGTGTTGGGTCCGCAGTCGTCCCAGCTGGTGGGTGGTGACAGGGAGTGCTGAGTCAGTGTTGGGTCCGCAGTCGTCCCAGCTGGTGGGTGTTGACAGGCAGTGCTGAGTCAGTGTTGGGTCCGCAGTCGTCCCAGCTGGTGGGTGTTGACAGGCAGTGCTGAGTCAGCGTTGGGTCCGCAGTCGTCCCAGCTGGTGGGTGTTGACAGGCAGTGCTGAGTCAGTGTTGGGTCCGCAGTCGTCCCAGCTGGTGGGTGTTGACAGGCAGTGCTGAGTCAGTGTTGGGTCCGCAGTCGTCCCAGCTGGTGGGTGTTGACAGGCAGTGCTGAGTCAGTGTTGGGTCCGCAGTCGTCCCAGCTGGTGGGTGTTGACAGGCAGTGCTGAGTCAGTGTTGGGTCCGCAGTCGTCCCAGCTGGTGGGTGTTGACAGGCAGTGCTGAGTCAGTGTTGGGTCTGCAGTCGTCCCAGCTGGTGGGTGTTGACAGGCAGTGCTGAGTCAGTGTTGGGTCCGCAGTCGTCCCAGCTGGTGGGTGTTGACAGGGAGTGCTGAGTCAGTGTTGGGTCCGCAGTCGTCCCAGCTGGTGGGTGTTGACAGGCAGTGCTGAGTCAGTGTTGGGTCCGCAGTCGTCCCAGCTGGTGGGTGTTGACAGGCAGTGCTGAGTCAGTGTTGGGTCCGCAGTCGTCCCAGCTGGTGGGTGTTGACAGGCAGTGCTGAGTGAGTGTTGGGTCCGCAGTCGTCCCAGCTGGTGGGTGTTGACAGGCAGTGCTGAGTCAGTGTTGGGTCCGCAGTCGTCCCAGCTGGTGGGTGTTGACAGGCAGTGCTGAGTCAGTGTTGGGTCCGCAGTCGTCCCAGCTGGTGGGTGTTGACAGGCAGTGCTGAGTCAGTGTTGGGTCCGCAGTCGTCCCAGGTGGTGGGTGTTGACAGGCAGTGCTGAGTCAGTGTTGGGTCCGCAGTCGTCCCAGCTGGTGGGTGTTGACAGGGAGTGCTGAGTCAGTGTTGGGTCCGCAGTCGTCCCAGCTGGTGGGTGTTGACAGGCAGTGCTGAGTCAGTGTTGGGTCCGCAGTCGTCCCATCTGGTGGGTGTTGACAGGGAGTGCTGAGTCAGTGTTAGGTCCGCAGTCGTCCCAGCTGGTGGGTGTTGACAAGCAGTGCTGAGTCAGTGTTGGGTCCGCAGTCGTCCCAGCTGGTGGGTGTTGACAGGCAGTGCTGAGTCAGTGTTGGGTCCGCAGTCGTCCCAGCTGGTGGGTGTTGACAGGGAGTGCTGAGTCAGTGTTGGGTCCGCAGTCGTCCCAGCTGGTGGGTGTTGACAGGCAGTGCTGAGTCAGTGTTGGGTCCGCAGTCGTCCCAGCTGGTGGGTGTTGACAGGCAGTGCTGAGTCAGTGTTGGGTCCGCAGTCGTCCCAGCTGGTGGGTGTTGACAGGCAGTGCTGAGTCAGTGTTGGGTCCGCAGTCGTCCCAGCTGGTGGGTGTTGACAGGGAGTGCTGAGTCAGTGTTGGTTCCGCAGTCGTCCCAGCTGGTGGGTGTTGACAGGGAGTGCTGAGTCAGTGTTTTGTCCGCAGTCGTCCCATCTTTGGGTGTTGACAGGGAGTGCTGAGTCAGTGTTGGGCCCGCAGTCGTCCCAGCTGGTGGGTGTTGACAAGCAGTGCTGAGTCAGTGTTGGGTCCGCAGTCGTCCCAGCTGGTGGGTGTTGACAGGCAGTGCTGAGTCAGTGTTGGGTCCGCAGTCGTCCCAGCTGGTGGGTGTTGACAGGGAGTGCTGAGTCAGTGTTGGGTCCGCAGTCGTCCCAGCTGGTGGGTGTGAAGGCAGTGCTGAGTCAGTGTTGGGTCCGCAGTCGTCCCAGCTGGTGGGTGTTGACAGGGAGTGCTGAGTCAGTGTTGGGTCCGCAGTCGTCCCAGCTGGTGGGTGTTGAGAGGCAGTGCTGAGTCAGTGTTGGGTCCGCAGTCGTCCCAGCTGGTGGTGTTGACAGGCAGTGCTGAGTCAGTGTTGGGTCCGCAGTCGTCCCAGCTGGTGGGTGTTGACAGGCAGTGTGAGTCAGTGTTGGGTCCGCAGTCGTCCCAGCTGGTGGGTGTTGACAGGCAGTGCTGAGTCAGTGTTGGGTCCGCAGTCGTCCCAGCTGGTGGGTGTTGACAGGCAGTGCTGAGTCAGTGTTGGGTCCGCAGTCGTCCCAGCTGGTGGGTGTTGACAGGCAGTGCTGAGTCAGTGTTGGGTCCGCAGTCGTCCCAGCTGGTGGGTGTTGACAGGCAGTGCTGAGTCAGTGTTGGGTCCGCAGTCGTCCCAGCTGGTGGGTGTTGACAGGCAGTGCTGAGTCAGTGTTGGGTCCGCAGTCGTCCCAGCTGGTGGGTGTTGACAGGCAGTGCTGAGTCAGTGTTGGGTCCGCAGTCGTCCCAGCTGGTGGGTGTTGACAGGCAGTGCTGAGTCAGTGTTGGGTCCGCATTCGTCCCAGCTGGTGGGTGTTGACAGGCAGTGCTGAGTCAGTGTTGGGTCCGCAGTGCTCATTAATTCTTGATATGGTAGCAGGAATATGAGTGTGACGGATGGGTGGAGGAAGGCTGGTGGCATGAATGTGTGTTGGCACACACTCAACTTATTATACATCAACTATGTAAATTGGGCGGAATCGATTCCCTGACAATGCTGAAACAACAAAGGATGCTCATCAGGGCTACAAGACCCGACCATCCAGGTCTCAACTTCCTCGTGACGCACAAATTTCCATTTCGATTACCGTGTAATAAAATATATGAGGGAACACTAGTAGCATTGCTTCATACCTGCATATAGTGTTCAGTAGTGTTTATGATAACATTTGGGTATTGAAACGTGTGTTGTGAACACTGCAGAGTTTCTTGGGGACGTGACCTGTGGTGGGCGTCTCTGTGTAAATTTTGTGCCGGCATATTACTATATGAGCATTTTGTGAGGGGTTTAGGGAGTACCCTGTTGGCAATACTCCATTGAGTGTATAATTAGAGGTCCCATGGGACGGAATATGTTATACTTAACTGTACGATAAATGAAGTCTTTTTGTGCCATGGCTATTTGCAAAAGTGAGTTATGATCTGTTGTACATATAGTTGGAGAGGATGTCATGTACACTGTTAAATATTGATCTTAACCTTTTGTGCTTTTTATGTGTTTATTTGTTAGGAAACACCTATGGTGTATGCATTGTTTCTTGACGAGGGAGGGGGGGGGTGATTAGTGTATAGGGCTATATTGTGATACTTTTTTATTTTATTTTATTTAAGAACCATACAGTTTTACAAACATGGATCCGAAACATAGCATAAATATAATGTCTTATGACATCCCTTCTAACAATATATAACACCTCAGTCTTCGTACAACATATACAATGTACTTGTATGACAAGAGACCTTATACAAAATATACATAAATCACTATGTAACTGACAAAATTCAAGTGACCATCGACATTTTCCACACCATTACAAACTTTATAAACTAAGTAAAATCAAATCTATCCCAAACCCCCACCCACTCCCTATTTATTCTTTTTAATATTTCAATGAAATGACAAATAAAAGCCTATGAACATTATACAGATTACAAACTTACAACTAAAAACAAAACCCCATGACTGGGGTACGGTAGACTGATACATGTTTATACAATAAGAATGGCCCAACAAGGACCTACATAAAAGTAATTTTTATCGTCAACTTACTTCAAATCATGACACAAATAAATTACTACATGTATAAGGATATACTAAAAACTACAGTGAGACTAATTTCCACAACTCCGAAAAAAAAAACGTTACCACAAAGGGCAAAACTACAAACCTTTTAAACATTATTAAACATGAGGCCTAATAGCCACCCGCGCAGCATTCCACCAGATTACAATTAACCGTGTTCCATATAAGTGACACGTTACAATACCCCTCCTAACCACCACCCTAACCTCATAACTGAAGCAGAGAGGAATCCCCAATCATACCATGAAAAAAAAAACCCCATCCCAAAGTCCAAGTCAAAAAGCAATACCATTCACTCACCCGTCAAAGTCATAAACAACCCCTCCCCCATGCCCCTGCATAAAAAGGTCAAAAGTCAAAACCAGATGCACAACTCTCCCCAACCCATTCCCACCCCGCACCTACCACCCCACCCAACCCCAACCCAAGATCGCACACACCTACCAACACACACACACACACACACACAGACACACAGACACACAAACCCCCCCTTCTGGGAAACCAGCCCCTTAAGTATTCCTCATCCTCTACTACCCCCCAACAAAAGACCCATCGTGAGAAGGCGATAGATACCCTTCCGGGAAAAAAGGCGACCACGCCCTCCCATACAAACACTGATTTCTACACCTTGTTCTATAAAACCGGCCCGCCAGAGCCCTTATCCGTACCTCACTCCTAACCTCCCTCATACCCCACGACACATGCAAAAAATCTAAAACAAGATACATGACCGCACGTCGAACGTCGTCTGTACAACCCCCCACATCTAAGCTTAAAGCCCGCAAGGTCATAACACCCCCTCCCCCCACCATACGAAGAACTTGGCCAAACCATTCCCTAACCCTTCCCAGGCACCCGCAAAAATACACAGCATGATATGCTGTATCAGGCATCCCACATCTGATACAGCTACCCTCCCTCGCCAAACCCATTACAAACAAGAGAGCTTTAGAGGCCAAGATGCCATGCAAAAACCGAAACCCAGTCTCTCGTACCCTAGATGGCAACCATAATCTCCTAAAAAAAAACACACCTTTCGCCAATCGTACATTGGGAAAGTTTCCTCACCCAATACTGCCCCCTCTTCCATCCCTACCCTATCCAGCTTACTAACCTTAATCCCACCCGGCTCACGCGCCCCTAACAGAACTCGCAATATCGCCTCACATCTCAGCAGTTCCCGCCCACTCAACCACCTCCTTAACTCCCTCATTATCCTATCTACCTTTGCGCCACATACCCCTCCCCTCACCACAAATTCCTGCTTAACGAAAAGACCCTGCAACCTCCTACCCAAAGGTATCAACCCCAAGCCCCCTAATGCCACCCTTGTCATCACCACCTCCTTCTTTAACCAGTGCTTACCAAAACCCCAAATGAATCGCAAGACTCTAGCCTGCAGCCGCAGTACATCCCTCTCCATGAGAGGATACACCGCGCACATGCCAAAGTTTGCTATACACCAACGTATTAATAACCACCACTCTTTGCAATAATGTAAAATCCCCGCTCCAACCCGCCATCCTACTCAAAGCCCCTTCCACAACCGTAGTGGAATTAATTTCACGTGCTACCCTAGCTTCATTGCAAAAGGTTACCCCACAAATCTTAAGTCTATTTACAGTGACCCACCCATACCTATGCCCCAACGTCCCCTACCCAAGACCCCACCTCCAATAAATGTGATTTTTCCCTATTAACCCTCATGCCAGAAGCTGACCCAAAAACTTCTATCATCCTATTGATAACACTCAACCCCTCCTCACTTCCTACCAAAATGGATGTATCATCAACATACCCAATAATCCCTGGTGCCCAATCACTGTCCTCACCCGCTTCCCGGACACCCTCAGACACCAACCGATAAAAGGGGTCCTGCAAGCATGCAAACAGGAGCTGGGACAGGGGACACCCCTGTCGCAGCCCCCGCTCCATACCCACCATTACCCCCACCCGCCCATTTACCTGCACTCGCACCTGAACCCCTGCATACAATGTCCTTACCCATCCCACTATTTCATCACCAAACCCCTGCCTTCTAAGTATTTCCTGCAATACATCCCTGTTGACATGATCATAAGCTGTTTCCCAGTCCAGCCCTACGACTCCTCACCCTTTTCGACCCTCCACAAAACTCCTAATTCTCCTATGCCCCGCCCGCATACTACGTCCGGGAACACCATACTGCCCACCCTCTAGTATGTGACATAAAACTACCTTCATCCGATTCGCCAACACTCGCGCAAAAATCTTGTAGTCAGAACAAAGCAACGTTATTGCACGATACGCTCCCAAAGACTCACTATGCTTTCTCTTGGGTACAAGCACCACAATCCCAGTATGTTGATCTTCCCCCATATCGCCCCCAGATTTCATGCTATTAAAGACCCAAACCAGCATCTCCCTCAAGACCTCCCAATGAGCAACATAAAAATCACCAGGGATCCCATCTATTCCTGGCGATTTCCCTAACCTCTGACCCGGTATTGCCTTCAACACCTCCTCCTCAGTGATCATCCCCTCCATGCCCATACGATCCTCATCACTAATTCTCGAGACAATACCCTCTAGGACTATTCCATGCACTACCCGATCATAGTCCACCTTACATAACTTCTCCTGGAATCAAACATCCGCATATCCACTGATACCCTCCATCGTCCGCAACAGCTGGCCCATCCGGTACCCACCTAACTCTCTATCGACTTTCATAGACATAATTGTCATATCTCTCCTACGGCACCTAAATTTTCGCAACACATACGCTGAAGCCTTATCTCCCCACAGTACATCATCCAACCCCGCCCGTATTCGAATGGCATGAAACGCTTCCTCCTGAATCTCCCGCAACCGTTCGTGTAAGGCTGCAATCTCCTCCTGCAGATAACCAACCCCTCCCCCTCCCCCTCCATAGCATGCCCTCAAATTCCCCTCCAAATACTTTTGCATGCCCTGCTTCATTCGCACCTCTTCCCTCCCCATTCTTGTATAAAAATCACGAATCGCAACTTTACCTCTCCCATTCCACCACCCAACAATGTCCTCAACACCCAGACCCTCCTCCCATACCCTCCCCCACCACTCCGCGAAAACCCCACAATGATCTGGACTTTGCAACAATCTAGTGTTCAGCTTCCAATAACTAGAATACATACGTACTGCACCTTCCCATGATAAACAAGCCAAAACGCCCGAAAATCCCACATCCACACAAGTCACATTCTCCACCCTCACATCCCCTGTCACATATATTCTATCTAATCTAGCAGCATAACCTCTCCTGACAAAAGTATGTTCTACAAAACTTCCTCCCCCTGGATCACATCCCCACTCCTATCGCACCCAAAACATCCTCAACACACCAATAAACATCTCGCTCCTCTGGGCTCTACATCCTTCTTACGGATTACACAATTCCAGTCACCAGCAACAACAGTTATCATCAGTAATCCTCTCAGAAAATAAACCAACTCATTAGGAACAAAATCTTCCTTAACACGACGACTATTCGCAGCAGGCATGTAAACCCCGATAAAACATACCTGAATATCCCCCCAAACCCCATCAACTCGAACAATCCTGCCCTCCCCTCCTCCCAAGACTTTAACGTAAAAGGGCTGGTTTCCCTGACCCCAACAGTAACCCCCCCTTTGAAATTCATTGCACTTCCCCTATATGTGACAAAACCATTCAGACTCAAGTCCCTTCCACACCTGAAATTATGCTCCTGAAGGCAGCATACATCAACACCTAGTCGTCGCAAAGTCACTTCAACCCATCTCTTCTTGACCTCCACACGGAGGCCATTAACATTCATATTCAGAAACTTAAAAATTATAAAGGGGGTTTTCCTCTCTGCTTCTGCACCCTATGCCCTCCCGGCAGGACAGAACTTCCACTTGCACTACTACCTTTTCCTAACCCTCCATTCCGACCTAACAATGCCCCCTTCCCCCCCTTCGCCACGTCTGCCCAGGCCTTTTTACCAGACCTCTGACCAGGCGTTAAAACATCATCACCAGCTACCTCACTAGGCCGCTTACGGGATACACCTGTGCAAACCATTACATCATCCCCTTCAGCCTGATGCACCTCGACCTCCATTACAACATGCGAAACCTTGGAAAGCTCATTGACCTCAACACCATCAACACATCCAAGTCGTAACTCATCCGCCTCAGGCACCACCTCCGCAGGCAACATGCCAACCATCGTTGGACTATCGAGCATCCTGTGAAGGTCCTTGAAAGTAGGATCCACCAATCCCACCTCCTCACCAACAACATCCCCTTCAGAATTATT
This sequence comes from Cherax destructor, assembly GCA_009830355.1. Classification (NCBI taxonomy): domain Eukaryota; kingdom Metazoa; phylum Arthropoda; class Malacostraca; order Decapoda; family Parastacidae; genus Cherax; species Cherax destructor. The sequence goes on from WNWK01006300.1 coordinate 25,705, forward strand.
CAGCACCGACTCCTGAGTCGGGGCCTTCATATCCATAGATAAAGTCTGCACGAGCACTTCCTCAGGTACTTCGTCGCTCCATTTCCCAGTGCTCGTCTCAACTCCTGCAGTGTCTGACACATCTGGCTCCACTTGCTGTACCACGCCCTCCTGCGCCGCCTGATCAGCAGCAGCTGTCTGATCATCCGATGCTCGACGCGGCAGGTCCCGTCGTTTCTCACACATCACTGCCATATGTCCTGGGGACCCACAGAGCCGACAGGTGCGTATCTGCCCAGGATACGTAACGTACACCTGGGTTTTAAATTCTTCCATGAAGACATATGATGGAATCTGCCGTCGCAGAGTCATTTTAAGGACAAAAGAGCCCTCCGGCAGTCCTGCATACACACCCTGGGCCCAATGCCCCACAGTAGCAGCGTGAATAACTCCAAACTGTCCAAAAACCTTCCGCACATCCACTTCATCAGCCTCAAACGGAGTATTCCTAATCCGTATCCAAGAATAATGCATGGATACATCTCGTAGACGTACCTCCAAGCCAGTTTGAACCACAATCCTCCGTTCCTGATATGTATCCACAATTGCCTCATAAGCACCAGTGCTGGAAAACTTGACAAAGATCCTCACGGCACCATTAAGGGAAACCCCATACAGATCAGCAATCGGGATCCCATAAGTGTCCCTAATTATCAAGGGCAGCAGCACATCAGCCGTACTAGGGTATACAGCTCCCTGCAAAAGCTCAATGCAAACAGTGTTTACACGTCGCCTGTAACTGCCAGTCATGTTGCGGGCAACACTGTTGTAAGATACGCTGTGATACTAAGTAATTGAAGGTTATTGTATTTTGTTGTTGGTACGTGATACTATGAGGAGACAAAACTATACAGTTGTTTCTTGATTATTCATGTACGAATGGGGCATTGTAGTTGTTATATTGGCTTTATATATATGGTGTTTGTTCTAGATATTGAAAATGACCTTATTTGTTACCAAGCATGTTGATGTATGTGATTTTTTGTGTACAGAATTGTGCTTTTTAAATAAAATATAAAAAAAAAAAAAAAATTTAGCACTGTCATTGCCAAGTTATATACACAAAGAGTTGTGTATCTCTGACAACACAGACTCCTACTGATGTGTATTCCACAGTGTTCAAGAAATAGCAGTTGAATGTCAATACATATAATTACTAAATTGTGTGTTTCTATATATACTCTAAGAAATGTGTATATCTCTCGTCATACATACCTTATTATTCAGTAATAATGTGTGGCTTAAAATTCATTTGCAGTTGAATGTAACCTATCATAGTGACCAGCTTTGTAATTCCGGTGCGAACACATGCATGGAGACACATGCACGGAGACACATGCACGGAGACACATGCATCTCCAATACACACTACATTTATCCCTATGAACAAAGCATTCGCTAGTACTACTATATCTTTCTGTATGATCACCTGCTTCTAAGCATTAGATTTTTTTTCCCTGTGTACGAAGACCCGCTACAATGTATTGCATTTTTGACAATGTTCGATAACCTTCTCGTTATTACTACTTTTTATTTTTTTATTTTATTAAAACATTATTACAAAACATGACAAATATGCCGTAAACAGTAACAGGCACCTAAAAAACGAAACAACAATATCAAAATGACAAACCAACACCATAAACATGGATATGTGTGATATAAAATAACTCTGCCCCTTTCTACCAAAACAACCCACCACCTGATCCCTCACACTATTTTCAAAATAAAAACCCTAACCATACATACACAAGAAAATGGTTACATATAAAAACCATGCCTAACATGTCACATGGTATATGCAAAACTAAATAACAACAAACCTTTATGAAAATTTAATATACAATGAAACATGTCTATATAATGCCTTGAACATACATGGTCATCTTAAAGTACAAGTAACCCACTGAAAACCTGTCATTTAATACAAGTATTAAAACTCCTACTGTTACAAACCTACCACGAAAATCTTCATACAAGGCCAAAGAACTTACTATACATAGACAATAGTGATTAAGCATATAATACATAAGGACAAGAGTTAATACCTCTTAATATACCCCCCCCCATGTGCATTATATTATGTCTTCCAGCTATCATCCTCTTAACTACCGTAACTATTACAGTTACTAACCCTATACATCCAAATAAAACTTGGGACCTCTTAACACAGACCTCCAATAGCCAACTGCCATTGTCCGTTCAAAACATTTAGTACAATCATTAAACGTTGCCACCCTGCCTGGCATCTTTTTTTTCACAACATAACAATTAATCCTGCCCTGTTAATGAAAACTCATATATTTAAGAACAGACTGTATATTCCTAGCATTTAGGAACATTGAATATTCCATGATACAACACATAACATAATCCTACCCTTAAACTTTACAACTTCCACATTGTTATATATATATTAACAACATTGCAATGACCTTCATGCAAACATATGAAAAAATTTTGTTTTGCAACCTCGCACATGTGAACAAACCCTATAATTCCTAACACAACATTAGGTACACACTCCAAAGATGACTTGCCTCATCACATTAAACCAAGAGCACTGAACAAACCAACCTCCAACCCCTTCCCTGACCTAACTATACCACCCTCCTCACACTCCCCACCCATTCGACCCCCCAACCCCTACCAACGTGCAACCTACCCTACCCAACCGACAACCCCCTCCCAAGCTACCCTAACTCCAACCTAAACTCCTCAACAAAACTAGGCAGCCCCTCCCTTTCACCTTATCTGCTTAATAACCAATGTACTGTGAAATCCGATAAACACTTGGAAAATCCCTCTCCCATACCCTCCCATACAGGCTTTATTACGACATTTTGTTCTATAAAACCCGCTGCTAACGCCCTTATTCTTACATCACTTCTCACCTCCCTCATTCCCACGATATATGAATGTAATCCAAAACTAAATAAGACATTGCCCTTTGTACGCTTTCCGAGAACTGCCCCACGTCCAAACTTAACGCCCGTAGAGCTGACACACCTCTTCCCCTATTCTTCTCAACACTTCACCAAACCATGCACATACCCCTGTAAGACCCTCGCAAAAATATACAGCATGAAAAGCCGTATCTAGTTCCCGCACCTGTCACACCTACCATCCCCAACTATTCCCATGACAAATAATTGAGCCTTTGACGCTAAGATTCCATGTAGAAATCTAAACCCTGTATCTCTGACCCCGGGTTCAATTTCAACTTTTTCAACCACCCCCAGGTTCTACCCCAATTATACAACGGAAAATTCACCCTCCCTTCACCTCCATCACCCTTGTCCTATCCTATCCAGCCGACTCACCCTAATTGCACCTGGATCTCGTAAACCAACAAACCTCTCAGAATTTCCTCACACTTCAATAACTCCTTCCCCCACCACCTGCGTACCTCCCTCATCACACCCCTACTCTCCTGCCTCCCACCCCTCCCCCGTAAAACTCATGCCTCACGAACACTCCTAAGCCTACACCTTAAGGGTATCAACCCTAAACCCCCCAACGTACCTTAGTTTCCACCACCTCTCTACACAGCCAATGCCTTCCACGCCCCCATACAAACTTTAGCACACTTTGCAATAATCTTCTTACATCAACCTCCAAAACCATAGCTTACTGTACACTAATACATTCACGACAACTGCCCTTTGCAACAAAGTAACTTCCCCTACTCCCCAACCCATAATCCTATGTATTGCCGCCTCCACTACCATTCTCGAGTTTACTTCCTCGCTACCAAAGTGTTCGCACTAAACACTTTTCCCACAAATCTTTAATGTGTCAACACAACCCCATCCCTCCTCACCCCCAACGCTTCCCGTCCAGTTCCCCACCTCCAGTAGATTAGATTTTCTCTATTCACCCTCATTCCCGTCGCCCTTCCAAAAAAATCTACTAGCCCATTCACCATGCTCAATTGCTGCTCTGACGATACCAAAACGTTAGTATCGTCTACATAACCTACAATTCCTACCCCATCCACATTATTCTCCCCCCTCACTTAATCCCTCCTCCACTAACCTATAAAAGGGATCCTGTAAGCAGGCAAACAGGATCTGCGACAGCGGACAACCCTGTCGCAGACCCTCTCCATACTCACCGCCTCCCCTACCCTCCCATTTATTTGCACTCTGAACTTAGCCCCTCATACAAAGTACGCACCCAACTCACCACTTCCTTCCGAAACCCTGTTTCCCCAAAATTTCATACAGTATTTTCTATCCACTCTATCATATGCTCTCTGCCAGTCCAGGCCCAACACGCCTCCTGTTCGACTCTCATCTATAAACCTCTTGATACGTCTATGCCCCGTCATTATACTCCTTCCAGGTACTCCCAATTGTCCCTCATGCAACATGTTCCCCAAACCCCTCTTTATTCTATTGCTAAAATCTTTGAAAATTTTATAGTCAGTATTCATCAGAGCTATTTCCCTATAATCCTTAACCTCCTCGAATTCTTCCCTTTCGCTACCAACACCACCACCCAGTTCTCATACTTTCCCCATTATTCCCTCCCCTTTCAACTCATTTACTACCCTCACTAACATCTCTTTAACACCTGCCAATGCTTTACATACAATTCCCTGGCAACCCATCTGATCCAGGTGATTTTCCCATCCGTAGACCTTTAATTGCTTCCCATACTTCCTCCTCAGTTATCTCTCCCTCACAAGCCTGCCTATCCTCATCACTCAAACACTTCCTAATTCCAGTAAATCCCTTCACCTGCCTCTAAATCCTGTTCTTCCCTTCCATAAGTTTTCCTATACCAACACTCTGCATATCCTCCTATACTCTCTGTTGTCCTCAACTCTCGCCCCTCCTCATAACCCCCCATTCCCTCCTCACCTTTATAGACGAGATCAACATACTACCCCGCCTCCTTTGAAAATGCCTCAGAACCATCTTCGACGCTTTGTTACCCCATAATACCTCCTCCAAACCACTCCTAAGTCTTAAAGCCTGAAACCGTTCCTCCTGGATCTCCCTTAGTCTGTTTCTGCAAAACCCCAACCTCTTCGCTAGACCTTCCCCCAATCCCCCATAACACTCACTCAACAAACCTTCCAAATACCTCTGATATCCATACCTATACCTCGCCTCCTCACCCCCACCCGCTGGTAAAACTTCCTGATTTCCGGTTTACCTCTCTCATCCCACCACTTCCTACCTTTACCTTCAACACCCTTCCCTCCCTCCACATCTCCCCCACCACCCTCAAAATCTTCATCATCCCCATCTCTCTCCAACAATCTTGTATTTAATTTCCCAATAACTCTGGTACACCCCTGACACTCCTTCAAACAAAACTCCTCGATGGTCCGAAAAACCGACATCAATACACTCCACCTTTTCCACAACCACTGCTTGCGTCACATATACTCTGTCCAAACGAGCAGCATAATTCTTCCTATAGAAAGTGTAGTCTACCGGTTACCCCCTCCCTCCCACCACATCCACCACCCCACCGCATTCAAGACCTCTCGTAATGAACCCAGCACACACCCGCTTCCCCTTGGTTCTACATCCCTAACCCTAATCACACTATTCCAATCCCCTGCTATGACAGTGACGTGAGGTAGTCCCCGGAAAGCATAAGTTAACTCATTATTAATAAAATCATCTTTAATACGCTTATTCGCCACAGCCGGGAGATACACTCCCAAAAAGCTAACCTGTACTCCTCCCCAATCTCCATTCACTCGAACCACCCTTCCCTTCACCTCCTCCAATGATGACAAGGTGAAAGGGCTGGTCTCCCTAATCCCCACCAACACACCCCCTTTGAACAACCGAGCACTGCCAGCAAATACTTGATAACCCTTTATTACAATCTCCTCCCCCTGCCTAAAATTGTGTTCTTGAAAAACACTACATCTACCCTCCATCGCATTAACGTTATTCAACCCATTTGCGTTTGACCTCATTTCTGAGGCCATTTACGTTCATTGTCACACACCTGAAGTGAACGGTTGGGGTTTTCCTTTCGATTTCAGTGCTCTTTTGTCTATCTTAACCATCGTTGCACCATCATTCCCTCCCTTCCCCTTTCCCTCCCTTCCCCTTTCCCTCCCTTCCCCTTTCCCTCCCCCTTTGATTATCTTGATGCTCCATTTCCCTTCACCCAACACCCTTTACCCTGAACCACCTCAGCCCACATCTTTTTGCCAGGCCTCTGAGCTGCAGTTAACACATCCTCATCTGTATCATCCCCAGGTCGTTTCCTGATTCTCCCTTTTCCACCGGTATCTCCATGTCCTCTTCCTGTGGATTTCAGCCTCTACAACTGTCACATTTACTGAAGCCTCTACACCAATTCCATCACTTCTCATTACTTCGCCCATCTCCGTAGCTCTCATAACCTCCTCTCCTTGCCCAACCACACCCACCTCCTCTGAAGTATCATCCAGTAATAAGGGTGCACTACCAATGAATTCATGCAGATCCTGCAGGATAGCTGCTTCCTCTCCCTCACCATGCTGACTCTCGTCCATGGTCATGCCTTGCGCTTCAGTCGCCTCCAGCGTGATATCTGAAATCAAGGCAACAGCACGCTGTTGCTTCTCCTCCTGATCCACCTCCGCACTCCACGATTGTTGTTGATTCTCGTTCTCCTTCTTCCCGTCGCTCTGCTCCATCAATCCAACCTCCGGAGATGTCCTGTCCTCCAACACGCCTACGTGCACAGTCCGCCACTATGTGTCCTGGTTGCTCACACAACCGACATGTCCTCACCTGGCCGACATAAGTTACATAAACCTGGGTACGAAAGTCTTCCATTAGAATGTAGGAAGGTACAGGTTTCCATAATATCATCTTCACATTATAAGTGCCCTCGAGCATGCCAGCGTACAAACCATTCATCCAACGGCCCACGTTGATCGCATGTATCACACCATACTTTTCAAAACATCCTGAATGTCCTTCGCACTCGCCTCGAATGGGACATGACGGAGTTTCAACCACTTATACGTGGCTGAAATGTCCCTAACACATACCTCTACACCTTGCATGACGACCTTCCGCTTGTCCTGGTACATGTCGACGATCCTTTCGTAAGCTGCTGTACAGGCGAATTTTACAAGGATCCTCCTTGCCCCATTGAGGGCATTGCCGTATAACTCTGAATGTTGTATGCCCAGAGTGTCGCGAATTATGGCAGGCAGTAAAATCTCTGCGTTCGATGGGTAAACTGCTCCTTGTAGTAGTTCAATACCAACAGTATTCACCCGGCGTCTGTAACCATCCGCCATGATGAGAATGAAGTTGCACCTGGTCAACTCCAGGGGGCTCCACCAGACACCCGCACACAACCAAGGCTGGGCGTGGAATTTATTACTACTTGTTTTCTACCTAGACGTCTTTAAAGAGAGACGAAAGAGTGTCCATGAAATCTGGTGAATGATTCGTTTTTCAAATGTATTCTAATTTTTATTAATTTCCTCATATTTACCCTGATTAAAGTGTATATTCCAAAGCAAGGAGCTCTATGGACGTGACTCCCCATTAATTGTTTAATATTTAAGATTTGCAAGAAGTTTTTTCTAACTGATCTAAGTAACTTGAGAAGTTTTTGAATGTTACTTTGGGATGAATGACTGAACTTTAAAATCTCAGTAGTGTGGGTCGAGTTTTTTTTTTTTACATTTTATTAGTTTTTCGGTACATGTAATACATATACAAACTCAAAACAATCAAATGTGTATAAACGTAAAGAACATTAACAGTGAGTAACCTTTCCAACATCAATGGAAATAAATGCTATGTCACAAACAACAGCTCAATACGAACTGCATGCAAGGTGATAAAATTAACATACAACAAAAGGTACACCCAGTGCCGAGACCCGACACCGATATAATTCCTAGTAATATTTTTACCATAAACATATATGAATCGTCCTTACAAAGCATTAAGGACATGCATCCTACCTATGCCACAAATCCCAATAAGAGACCCCCCCTCTCCACCTAACAATTTGCATTAACCTTATAAACTGTAAGCTCTATGTGCATGAGGTTACATTTAACAAAAGTATCCTAATAACTTCACACCTAACCACAAATTTTTGCTTTCATAGCCACAACAAACCTCTATACACACAATTATGTAAAAATGAATACAAACACAATTAGCATCTATTACTTTTAACTTTATAAGTTGTATTAATACTAACTACACTTATACATGTGTAAATTCATGACCTACAACAAGTGTGTTGCATACCTGATGTCCTATCAGAATGCCATCAACCTGTTACAAAGTATATTCAAAAGTAAATTACAAATCGAAATTCACAGTAACCACAACATGTTTCAGTTACCCTTACCATCTACTGATAAGTACAAACCAACCCCCAACACCTTCACACCAGTTACAACCCAAACACACATCCCCTCCCTCCCCCGGCTTCAGAGGACCAGCCAAACCCATGTACAACCCCTGACTCCCCCCCACCTTACCAACTTCACCAACATCCATTCCACCCCTTCATTCATCTCATCCACTACCCAAAACCCTAACGTCACTTGTCACAGCATAGAATGTCAACCATCACCCAAAGAAAATAATACCCCCCCCCCATCTTCCCACCCCCCCTTTCTCCAATCACACGTCCCTATCTCCTAAAACAAACACATCCCTTTCCCCTATTCCCCAACCCTACAGGTCAAGCCCACTCAAATCCCTCCAAACCTCTCAATAGCCCCTTGACACTTAATGATCTGTAATCCTCCGAAAATACAGAATCCCAACCCTTCCCATATAGCAAACGATTCCGACACTTGGTTCTATATATATGAGCCGCCACCGCCTTTATTCTTTCCCGAATGCCCACCTCTCTCAATTTCCATGACACACAAACAAAATCCACCATGCAGTACATTAAACCCTTTTGTCCCTATGACACCCCCAAATCCAAGAAAATTGCCCTTAACAAAGGTACTCCCCTCCCCCAATTTCCTCAAACCCATCCCATCCACCACCTTACCCCTTCCAATGCTTCACAAAATATATGGCATGCAAGACGGTCTCTGGCTTTCCACACCTCTCACAACCCCCATCTTTCACACACCCCATTCGAAATAAAATCTCCCTTGCTGCAACCACCCCATGTAGAAACCTATACATCAGCTCACGATCCCTTCCCGATAAACGTAATTCCCGAAACCCCCAAATTCCTTTCCAGTCATAAACTGGATATATAGCCTCCCCTCCAGCACCCCCACCCCACCTCCAATAATTATAATTATGCTCCTGCAAAAACCCTACAGTCACACCATACCGTCTCAACGTACACTCCACGCAAGCTCTTTTAATATCTGCTCTCAACCCATTTACATTTAACGTTAAACACTTGAAATTAAAGACAAAGGTTTGCCCTTCGGCCTCGGTGGAAGTTGCGACCCAGATTTCCCTTTACTCTGCAATTTACCCACCTTCTTCCCACCCTTATTAATTCCCTGATCTTGCACCAATCCCAAGTCTTTCTTAGCAACTTCCACCAGAGGTTTCTTGCAAATCCTTTGGGCCGGGGTCAACACGTCATCACAATCAGACAGTGTGCCAGACCTCTTGCGGGTCCCCTGCACAACTTCCACACCACTTGCACTATCAATCTGATGTACCTCCGCCTGCACTGTCTCCAACACTAATGTTTGGTCATTGATACTGGCATTCACTATGCCCTCCACCATATCCATTGTATCTTCCATACCCCCAGTGGCTTCTACACTTAACACCGGTAGAGGTTCGTCCATAATGTCCCTTAATACCTGCTCCAAAGCCACTTCCTCCACAGCACTCTCCTGGTTGCCACCTTCAACCACTGATGGCGCCGTTTCCTGTGATATCATCTGACACACCACCTCTGCACCGTCGACTATCTCGTTCCACAACTTTGGTTGTTTCTCCGACTGTTCCTCTTCCCTCTGCACATTTCTCTGCACTGTCACGTTTGTTCCACGATGTCCCCGTTCATTCTTGGGCCCGACCTCTTCAAGCAGTCGGCCGCTACATGCTCATATGCCCCGCACAGACGACAAGTCCTGCGTTGCCCCATATAGGTGACGTATATCTGCGTCCTGAAATCCGGCAATACGACGTACGACGGTATGGGATGTCGCAAGGTCATCTTCAATGCGAAAGACCCCTCAAAGATCCCCATCAGCGGTCCTTCACTCCACTTGCCAGGAGTAGCAGCATGGATAACGCTGTATGCCCCGAAAACTGCACTGATGTCCACCGCATCGGCTTCAAACGGGACATTCCTCAATCGAACCCAAGTGTATGTCCTTGAGACGTCCTTTAAGCGTACCTGTAGTCCTGCGTGCACGGTGTACACTCTATCTTGATGCTTATCCACCAGCCTTTCATACACCTCTGCCGTTTGAAGTTTCACAAACACTCTATTCGTCCCGTTCAGTGCCACTCCATACAAATCCGTAGTATCAAGTCCATAAATATCTCGTAGGATCGTGGGCAATACTGTTCCGGCCGTGTTGGTGAAAACCAAAGTGCTGTCAAGAGCCACCAGGGGTCAGGCCAGCGCACCGCACACCCTCCACGATCGAGTTACTGAAATTCTCTAACTTAACGCTAGCTTGGGAAGTGTGACTGAACTTCATGAAGCCTTAATCTTCTTCCATCGGACTTCTTTCTGAGTGTGATTGGCAGTCACTGTCTCCTGAGTGTCTTCTCGGTTTCGTTCCTTATTCCCTTTCCCCAGTTTCCATTTGCTTGCATTTGATAGGTATTTATATCAGTAGCCACTTTGTGACAAAACCTAACTTTTCTACAGGACCATTTGTTGCCTCTCCTGGCCATCCTCACTTTTAATTTTCTATAATTTGACATAATCTGCAATCAAAATACATTTGACTCTGTGTCTTCTGGTATTGTATGTCATCTATCAATCTTGAAAAGAATACCTATTTTTTCAAGACTGATGGATTAATTTCATCGACTCCAGGCTGAGGGACAGATTACCTCAAACTCCTAATCTTCACCATTCTTCTTTGTTTAGTACTGATAAAGCCACTGCATGACTAAACATTTCCTCAGTAAATAGAAACCCAAGTATTGCATATGTGTAGGGAATTGTGGGTACAAGCTAAACCAATTAATTAAATGGACTGTAGAAGGACTTAGCTTGAATGACAGCCCACGTCTTCGCAGACATCCCCGAAGTCGTTGTCTTGAGGAGCTGTTGATACCACTCTCTAGGGCTGAGTGAAAGAAACAATGTAAGTATATTTACCCCAAAAGGGGTGTATGGCCATTTAATACTTAGTAACTGAATACTGAACAATGCCATTACTTACTGTTTTGGGATCAAAATCCCACACCTCACTACCGTCTATAGGACGGTTTCAATCGCCTTGTGTCATCAGAAACTGCAACTTCCCTGATTGACAAGTGAGATTGAAACCTACCTTGCTCGTTGTATCGTGAGCTATGGTGTTGAATGCACCATGTATGACAGATATCGGTGACTTGATAGCAGCTGAAGTGTCCTTAGGAATGTCACACGTCTTCCACTCTTTTTTTTTATATTTTATTAAAAAAACACATTATACATAAATTGCAATTGTATCAATCTTAACTTTACACATACCAAGAACCACACCTCTGAACATAATAAAAATCAGCACATTTCTTTACAATCCACCTCCATTACACCTGAACTAAACAAGCCTATATATGCAACAACACTCATTAATACAAAACAGTACATGAAAATCTAAACCTCCAGGGTAACTTCCTAGATGTACCGTCATAATACCCCACCCACAACCCACCCAAAACACCCTACATATTGTACAGCTTTTATATTTTTCCATACCTACACATACCAACACACATGTGTAGTAACAAAAAATAACACATAGGACACCAAACGTGCCAGGATTACTCCAGTTCTCCTGTTTCTCCATACCAAACAGAGACAAAAACAGTAAACATTACTATAAAGTTCAGCTTATTTATCCTGCACTTCTAAATAGATACCTCAAATTAAATTTCAGGCCCTACTGTTACCCCTCCTGTCTCCCCCCTTAACTTTGAATATTCAAACAACCTTAGAACATTAAGACATAACAGGTTATTATGTCTCTCCATGTCTACAACAAAGTACATGTCTAACCTCGACACCGTACATTACATGTCATAAGGGAACCACTAAGTCACTTTTATCACGTGACTAAAACAAAAAAAAAATATAACATCATCCTATATACATTGTCATACATATATAACATGACCCAACCGGCCACTGTCTTGACCAACATGACATGTTTACCTACTACAGTTATTACACAAAACTAGGAAAGCCACCTCTATATTTCCCAAAAAAATCCCATTAATCCCCCGTCAGAAGTCCTTGATCAGTAACACACACACTTTCAAACCATATACTTACAAAATTCTAAAGGTCCATCCTCGGCGCCCCAAAAACCAGGGCATCCAAGTAAGTTCTCCGTCACAATCACCCCCCCCACATATCTGTCCATTCTCTTTCAATATAAGAAAGCACATGCGCCCGCACACACTAAAAAATCCCCCCCCCCCTTCGAGAGTCCAGTCACTTTCAGCTTCACCCTCCTCTCCCTCCCACTTCTAAAAGTCTGCCCACTGTCATACTTCTGTAACTATCAGGAAAAAACCTATCCCACCCTGCACCATACAACAACCTATTCCTGCATTTTGTTCTATACATCGAAGCCGCCATAGCCTTTACTCGGACTCCTCCCTGTTCCCCCCGCAAAATCCATGAAACATACACGTAATCAACTGCCACATACATGAGTGCTCTCCTTACATCCTCATGCACCCCACCAATATCTAAACTCAGCACCCTCAAAGCATTTATTCCTCCCCCCATCAAACAGATCACCCCTCCCAACCATTCCCTAAGTCTCCCTAAGCTTTCACAAAAATATACAGCATGGTATGCAGTATCCTCCTCACCACACCTATCACAAAATGGCGTCACTGCCAACCCCATTTTATATAGCACTGCCCTTGATGCAACTGCCCCATGCAAAAACCTATATACCACCTCTCTCACCCTCGTCTTCAGCCGCAAACATCGCAACCCACCCCATATTCCCCTCCAGTTATATACTGGGAACACTGCCTCCCCTACCACCACATCAGCACCCTCCCCAACCCTCCCCATTGCCCTTGCTGTAACACTCGAGGGTCCCTCACTGCCAAAATACTTCTCAACATATCACCACACTTCAACAAGTCCTTCCCCCTCCACCACCGTGTCAATTCATTCATAACCCTTTCCACCCTTCTTCCCCGGTCCCCCCCTTTCCGTAGATAGCAATACTTTACATACATGCCCATAAGATGACTCCTAACGTTTATGAGCCCCAGATCCCCCAAACCCCGCCTTGTCATAACAACCTCCTTATTTAACCAATGCTTTCCAAAACCCCACACAAATCTCAAAACCTTTCTTTCCAATTCTAGCACATCCCCACTCAACACAGGAAAAACCACCGCCACATACCATAACTTACTATACACTAATGCATTAACCACTACCACCCTTTGCTGTAAGGTTAACTCCCCCGTTCTCCACCCTCCCATCCTCCTTAAAGTCCCCCCACAACCTCCTCAGCATTCACTCTCCGAGCCTCACAGACATCTTCCATAAAAATAACACAACAGATCTTTACCCTCCCTACGACAGTCCATCCAAACCTCTTTCCCATGCCACCCCCCACCCATGAACCCACCTCCAACAGCTTAGACTTAGTAGTATTAATGGCTAAACCCGTCGCCCTGCCAAAAATCTCAAGAATCCGGCCCACGTTTCTTAGACCCTCCTCACCCCCGACCAACACAGTTGTGTCGTCCACATATCCCACAATGCCAGACCCATGCTCCAGAACCTCTTTTCCCTCCCCTACTCCCACCTCAATCAGGCTGTACAGCGGGTTCTGCAAGCACGCAAAAAGGATCTGCGACAAGGGGCACCCCTGCCACAAACCCTTCTCCATTCGCACTTCCCTACCCACCAAACCATTTACTTGTACCCTCACACTCGCATCCTTATACAACAACTTAGCCCATTCAACTATCTCATCACCAAAACCTTGCTTTCTCATTATCATCCACAACATGTCTCTGTCAACACTATCATACGCAGCCTTCCAATCTAAAGCCAGCACACCACCCCCCATACTATTTTCAATGAAGTCCCGTATCCTTGCATGCCCCTGATTCATACTCCGTCCAGGTATACCATATTGCCCAGCCTCGATCACCCTCTCTAAAACCCTCTTCATCCTATTCCCTAGCACCTTAGCAAATATTTTGTAGTCAGCACACATCATGGACAAGCCCCTATAATCACTAATTGATTTCCCTGCCTCCCTCTTTTTAACTAATACTATAACCCCCGTGTGCTGAGTTGTTCCCAAACACCCAGTCTCTTTCATACAATTCATTAATCGTACCAGACACTCTCTTATTACACCCCAATGCTCCATATAAAAGTCGTTCGGTATCCCATCCAGACCCGGCGCTTTCCCCAAACTCATGCTTTTCACAGCCAGCCACACCTCTTCTTCACTGATACCCCCTTCCATGCCGGTCCTATCTTCGTCTCCCAACACCTGTTGTATACCATCTACTATGATTCCCTTCTCCCCTCCTCCACCCACACCCTTTTGCAAGTATTGCTTAAACCTCTGAGCCAAAAATAGACTCATAGCCTCAGTCGTTTTCATCTCCTGTCCCCGAACATACCCTTCCACATCCTCATCTACCTCCAGCCCCATCACCGTCATACCCGTCCTTCTCTGCCGAAAAGACCGCAAAACAGTTGTCGAAGGCTTGTCGCCCCACAAGACATCGTCCATACCCCCACGCAAACGTATCGCATTGAACCACTCATTTTGTATCTCTCGCAACTGCCCCTTTATAACTCCCACCTCCTCCACCTGTGTGCTCCTTCCTCTCTCATAACAATGCTCAAGCTGCCCCTCCAAATACTTCTGTAAACAATATTTCCATTGCTTTTCCTCTCTTCCCCTTGCCTTATAAAAGTCCCTAATGCCCGGTTTCGCACATTGCTCCCACCATTTTAGTACATCTTTTTCCCGCTTCCCTTTGTCCCATACTTTCTCCCACCATTCTTCAAAAGCGTCCCTTCCCTCCTCACCCCCCAAAAGCTGCACATTGAGTTTCCAATAACCGGGGTACCATTTCACCATTCCCTCCCATCCTACCTCCACCAATACACCCCTATGATCCGAAAAGCCCACGTCTACATACCCAATCTCCCCCACAGTTACCACTCGTGACACATAAACTCTGTCCAAGCGTGCAGCGTATCCCCGCCGGACAAAGGTATGATCCACACCCCACCCATTCCCCACCACATCAACCATCCCTGCACTCCCCAACACATCCCTCAAAATACTTAAGACACACCCAGCTTCACGGGGTTCGACATCTTTCTTCCTAATTACACAGTTCCAGTCCCCCCCAATTATCGTAACCTCAGCTAAACCTCCCATGAAATAAACTAAATGATCCCTCACAAAATCCTCCTTAATCCGTTTATTTCTCACAGCTGGCATATATACGCCCATGAAAGTAACTCTCACCCCCATCCATACCCCATGAACTCTGACAATCCTCCCCTCCCCTCCCTCCTCCCAAGTCAACAACTGAAAGGGACTGGACTCCCTCACTACTACCGACACCCCTCCCTTGAAGCTTCCCGAGCTACCCGCATACACTTTATACCCTTGCAACAACAAATCTCTACCATACCTGAAATTGTGCTCCTGTAAGAAGCCTATGTCCACCGCTTACCGTCGCAAAGTCACTTCAACCCATTTCCTCTTAACCTCGGCCTTCAGACCATTCACGTTAAACGAGATACACTTGAATAAGATAGAGGTGGCTTTTCCTTTGACTTACATACTTTCTGCTTTGTGCTTTTCTGGGCCTCAGTAACCTTACTGTTGTCCTGCACACCCTTTACCTTTTCTGCCCTCTGCACCCCCCCTTGTCCCGTTTGTGGTGCCTCCACCCATATCTTCTTGCCTGACTTTTGGCCAGGCGTCAGGACTTCATCATCTGACACTACCATGGATCGCTTCCGTGATTCGGTACTAATATCCATGTTCGACCCACTATCCTCCCTGTGCACTGTTACCTGCACCTCCTGTATATCCAAACAGCTGGACTCAGCCCCATCACCCAACACTTCCCCCTCAGCACCCATTAACTGCACTACAGCCTCACTGGCTTCCAAAACTCCTCCATCCTGGGGAGTATCCAAAAATCCCCGCAATTCCTCCGGTAATGCGGCCTCTTCCAAATCTACAGCACTCCTCTGTACTGCTGTTTCCAGCACCGCTGTGCCCTGCGACACAGTTGGCAAAGTACTACATATCTCCTCCGGGCCTTTCACAATCTCACTCCATGTGCCTTTGGGCGCCACTACCACTTCCTCAACCCGTACAGTAGGCTCCACATCCGTAACATGCACCACATTCCTTGTACCATATTGCTGTCCCTGCCTCCTGTCACACTCTGCAGCAATATGTCCATAGGAACCACAGAGTCTGCATGTCCGTCTTTGACCTGCGTAGGTCACATAAACTTGAGTTCTAAACTCTTCCAAGACCACAAAAGACGGTATGGCCCGCCTCAGGGTCATCTTGAGGGTAAAGGAACCTTCCGGGAATCCCTCATAGATTCCTTCAGTCCATCGTCCCATCGTTGCATAGTGGATGACGCCATAGTCCTTGAAAACATGCCGGATGTCTTGCTCATCCGCTTCGAACGGCAAATTACGAACTTTGACATATGTATAGTGCTTAGAAACATCTTTGAGTTTCACTTCCAGGGTAGCATTGATAGGCATGCATACTTCCTCATATTTCTCCACCAACCTCTCATAAACGCCGGTGGACGACAGTTTCACGAAGATTCTTGTACTCCCATTGAGCGAAATCCCATAAATTTCTTCATTATCTAATCCATAAGCGTCTCGTAGAACGGTGGGCAAGATAACAGCTGCCGTCGAAGGGTACACAGCCCCTTTTACCAACTCAACACATACAGTGTTTATCCTCCGTCTGAACGGCGTCGCCATTTTGTAGTGAAAATATCCAAGTTCTCTGTTGTCACCACCAGAGGCCAGCACCAGACAACCTGCTGCGGCGAGAGCTGGGCGACGAATGACTTCCACTCAGTCTGGAAATTTGCAACACTCGCACTGGTACACTACGTTCCACAATATTTGTATTTTTCACAGTAATGTCATTACAGGAACCTGAGCACACTTCTCTGTAATCTTCCTACGGCGAATATGGAGTGTGTTTGAGAGGTCAAGAACGCACTGTCATAGTTCCTTTGTTAAAGTCAGTGCATGCGTAACACGCTCCTCATACCAGTTCTTAACGACATCTGCCCTCTCCACCTGTGGCTGTCCTGGGCGTCTCTAACTACAAAGGATATGTTGATTCCAGCAGTTTTCACTTCCTTGCCAAACTGCAATGTGAAGCAATATGTAACGGCCCCCTACCTAACAATGGTTGTTAGGTAGTTACCTTACAGGTCATCAGACCTGATGTTTGACTGCCGGGCCGGCTTGACTGACAGTGTCATCGAGACTCTCCCCTATACCACACTGGAGAGTTCACCAGCTCCCTGATACACTACTGGAGTTCGCCAGTCAGACCTGCTTCAGAGTTGTAGACTTTCGCAGTGTGGTGCTGGTGACAGGTCTACAGTGCTCCAGTGCTGACAGAACTGGAAGCTTTATTCTCTCTAGATCGTGTTACTCGAAAGCAGCTTTGTACTTGTGATGTTTGGAAGGCCAAGTACAGTGATGGTGTTCTCTTCCTGCTTGATATGAGGACACTGTTATGAGGAGAGCGGCAAGTCTGGTCACCAGAATTACCCACTGGCTTTCATCGTACCTGAAACTATGTACCTGAAATTATGTACCTGAAGTATCTTGTGTGACACTGGTTGTCTTGTGTGACACTGGTAATGTTACCCAAAGTGTCAAGGTATTTAGTGGTGTAGTCAGAGAGAGTTTGTGACGATGGCACGACACAGGTCGTGTATTTGGGGTGTGTCATAACGCGGTGCAAAGGCTTTAATAGAGAATGAGTTCATGATACAGGGGGCGTGCCATGTGGCACAGAGAAGGTGTCGTGTGACACAGCGATGGAGTCTTATGGCACAGAGAGAACGGGTGTCGTGGAACCCCGTAGGCGTGCCATAAGACAGAGACAAGGGTGTCTGAGGACACGGTGGAGAAGGCGTATCATGACAAGGTGTGGTAGTGTCCTGCGTGACACTTGTAGACGGCAGCACTTGACATTGCTCTAAGTATGATTTTACTTGTGACTTTTAGTACCTTGTACAATGATTTTTGTGTATGTTTTTACACAAATTATAAGATTGTTTTTATTCAGATTATATGTTTTTATATTAATAATATATATAATAAATATCTGAAAAATGAGATTTTACTTAGTATCCCAAACAGTCGTTTATTACAAATGGTTATTTTATTTTGCAATACAATACAAGATGCTTGATTTCTCATTGGCTGGGCATAGATGCCAGTTTATGCTAGCCTCATATTTGCAAATAGTGGGTGCAGGGTTTTCCTTAATTTTCCTGCTATGGTAAGAGTCATTTCCTCTCATTAACCCACACTGTTTACAACACTGGTCTCTTGCCAGGGCTATGACACACTGGTACGGACATGTTACAAATTAAACAAGCAAGAAAGGCTGTCAGCCCTCTGGAGGGCTGAGTCCCTCAGGGGGCTGAAAGGGCTGAAGGGGCTGATACCCCCCTTTCCTGGAGATTTTTTTTTCTTATTAACACATCGGCCGATTCCCACCAAGGCAGGGTGGCCCGAAAAAGAAAAACTTTCATCATTCACTCCATCACTGTCTTGCCAGAGTGGTGTTTTACACTACAGTTATAAAACTGCAGCATTAACTCCCCTCCTTCAGAGTGCAGGCACTGTACTTCCCATCTCCAGGACTCAAGTCCGGCCTGCCGGTTTCCCTGAATCCCTTCATAAATGTTACTTTGCTCACACTCCAACAGCACGTCAAGTATTAAACACCATTTATCTCCATTCACTCCTATCAAATACGCTCACACATGCTTGCTGGAAGTCCAAGCCCCTCGCACACAAAACCTCCTTTACACCCTCCCTCCAACCTTTCTTACGTCGACCCCTACCCCGCCTTCCCTCCACTACAGATTTATACACATGTCTCCAAAATATGTCTAATTCATCGATCACCCTTTGATTGCTTTGCATTCGGCACATGCATTGATGCACTGTAGAACATTTTCTTTATTCCTACGTGCTCATCAAGATCTTGTCTTAGTTTCTTGAGTTATTGTGTCAAATGCTTTCTTGCAGTGCACATATTCCCTCTCTCTAGCCTCATTTCTCATAATTTGTCTTACTTCCCCAACAGGTTTATGAAACAAGATTTTTTTCATCTCTTATTCCTTGTTGGTTGCTTGTTGAACCACGTCTGTCAAGACATTGCACTGCTCTCACCTGATCTAACGTATACATTTACTCAAATAGTATAAATACCACTGAAACCAGAATCTAGTTTAATGTTTCCTCTCTATCATCTCTCATAAATATTGGGACTATATTTGAAGTCTTCCAGATCTCTGATAATTGCCTCATATATATTGTATTATTGTTGAGCTTTGCTTACTATTTCAACGATGCATCAGGTCTTTTTCTTGATGTGGCTATGTAATAGTTTTAAGATTTTGTTTTTTGCAAATATAACATTCTTAAGTTGTTCTTCAGCTTTTCTTCTCACCACTGTATAGTTATTTCTAACTGATATGTTAACCTTTTGTCTTACCCTTTGTATGTTTTTTTTCCCAAATAAATTTGCACTTATTGTTTTTACCTTTCTTTATTCTTACGTTGACTTTTATTCTTGTTCAAATGGAGTTCTGCTCTGAATCGATGCACTTTGATTTGCGACTCAGTTGAATCATTTGTTGTCTTTCCATACACACGAGTATATCAGCACAGCAGCGCTCCATGAATCTAAGTGTATTTAGGATGTATTTATTATCTAGCTGAGGTCAGTCATCGTGACAGGACACTAAACAACCTGACAAGTGAGAAAGGTGATGGGAAGACCACAATTATATAGAAAATTGAAATGCCAATAGTTGCTATAGTGAAGGGCGAGACAGTCGCAGCAGGCAGGCACCGCTATCACCACCAGTGATCATAGTTATGAAAATAACAACAGGATAACCAAGGTAGTAGGTTGGTAGACAGCAACAGCCCAGGGAGGTACTACCCTCCTGTGGTAGTAGGTTGGTAGACAGCAACCACCCAGGGAGGTACTACCATACTGCCGATTATAAAACGGATGCCTTTAATTGTTTTACATGATGGTAGGATTGCTGGTGTCATTTGTCTGTCTCATAAACATGCAATATTTCACATACATCTTGCTACTTACACTTAGATCACACTACATATGCATGTACAAGCATATATATATATATATATATATATATATATATATATATATATATATATATATAAAATATAATATATACACACCCTCTGGGTTTCCTTCCATTTTCTTACTAGTTCTTGTTCTTGTTTATTTCCTCATATCTTTATGGGGAAATGGAACAGAATTCTTCCTCCGTAAGCCATGCGTGTCTTAAGAGGCGACTAACATGCCGGGAACAAGGGGCTATTAACTTCTCCTGTATACATTACTAAGTTAAAAAGAAACTTTTTTTTTTTTTTTGGTCACCCTGCCTCGGTGGGATACGGCCGGTGCGTTGAAAGAAGAACAGCAGGATATGTAGTGACCCTGAAGTGAGAGAAGTGCAAAATCAGGTTAGATTAGTGGGCGAACAGCAAAGAAAACCATACAGTAAGGGAGAAATGAACGAAACAAAAGAAACAAAACAAAACAGAAAATTATAGGAAGTATGAGGCATCATAGTTTCTACAGATAAGTTTTGTGTCAAAAAATAAGAAAATAAGTATAAATGTCAGGCCACAAAAGTGAAAACCTTAGAGGGACGAGTAAATGCGAATGGAGGACATAGTAACTGAAATGGATGGCAATGAAATTGGAAGATAAGATGCAGTACGACATCTTCTCAGCAAGGAAATATTAAGGAGTCACTATAACAACCACTTCCCTTTCAGACGTGCAAGTATTCACCTATTTTGTGGTGTAATTGACAGACAACAGCTCCACAACAGACCCACACCCCACACCCACCCACACCTACTGGATTTTAATGACAAGGTAACGGAAGTAAGACACGAGAGAGAGGGGTGGGTAGAATGCATTTTCTTAAACAGCAAGAAGGCATTCGACACAGTTCTTCAAAAGAAATTAGTACAAAAGCCATAGGATCACGCACAAATAACAAAGAGCAGTGCAATGGATCAGAGAATATTTGACAGGGAGGCAACAACGAGTCATGGTATGTGACGAGGTATCAGAGTGGGCTCATGTGACAAGTGGGGTTCCACAAGGGTCAGTCCTAGGACCAGTGCTATTTTTGGTATATGTGAATGACATGACGGAAGGGATAAACTCAAAAGTGTCCCTGTTTGCAGATGATGTGAAGTTAATGTGGAGAATTAAATCGGATGTGGATCAGGCAGAACTTCAAAGAGACCTGGACATGCTGGACACCTGGTCCAGCAACTGGCTTCTCGAATTTAACCCAGCCAAATGCAAAGTCATGAAGATCGGGGAAGGGCAAAGAAGACTGCAGACAGAGTTTTTATCTTGGTGGCCAAACACTGCAAACCTCGCTCAAGGAGAAAGATCTTGAGGTGAGGATAACACCAAGCACGTCTCCGGAAGCACACGTCAACCAGATAACTGCTGCAGCATACGGGCGACTGGCAAACCTGAGAATAGCGTTTCGATACCTTAGTAAGGTATAAGACACTGTACACCGTGTACGTCAAGCCCATACTAGACTATGCAGCACCAGTTTGGAACCCATACCTGGTCAAGCACGTCAAGAAATTAGAGAAAGTGCAAAGGTTTGCGACAAGTTTAGTTCCAGAGCTAAGGGGAATGTCCTACGAAGAAAGGTTAAGGAAAATCGGCCTGACAACCCTGAAGGACAGGAGGGCTAGGGAAGACATGATAACGACATACAAAATACTGCATGGAAATAGGCAAGGTGGATAGAGACAGGATGTTTCAGAGAGGGGACACAGAAACAAGGATTCACAATTGGAAGTTGATGAGTCAAAGGGATACTAGGAAATATTTCTTCAGTCACAGAGTTGTCAGGAAGTGGAATAGTCTGGCAAGTGAGGTAGTGGAGGCAAGGAACATACATAGCTTTAAGACGAGGTATGATAATTCTTATGGAACAGGAATAGAGAGGACCTAATAGCGATCAGTGAAGAGGCGGGGCCAGGAGCTTAGTCTCGACCCCTGCAACTGCACTGGGAGGAAACAGAGATTAAGAACATCATTGCAATAATAGGAGAGAAGAACATGTCTCAGGTAGAAAATTTTCACAGACTTGGGGGGTATTCGAGGTAAAAAATCGACCAATCAAATTGACATTCAAGACGGAAGTGGTAAGGAACAGGATACTAAAACAGAAGCCAATGTTAAACGAATCTCAGCAATATCAACAAGTGTACCTCAATCGAGACAGAACACGAAAAGAAAGGGAACAACTGAAAGTGAGAGCAAGACGAAATCAGTGAAAGGAAAATGAGACAGGACAGGCAACGACAGACAGGGAAACCATCAAACACAAATGCTTATAGAAACCCCTCAACCACTGTCACCACCTATCAACCAAACTCAACCACAAAGAAACCACACATCATAGCCCCCTCTCCCCCTAAGCACTAATTTCACAATCACAGCAGCCTCCCATAATATTCCCTCCCTCCTCCTCCTCTCCCTCTCTCTCTCTCCCTCCTCTCCCTCTCCTTCCTCCTCTCTCTCTCCTTCCTCTCTCTCTCTCTCCTTCCTCTCTCTCTCTCTCTCTCTCCCTCTCTCCTCCTCTCTCTCCTTCCTCTCCTCTTCTTTCCTCTCCTCTTCTCTCTCTCTCTGTCTCTCTCTCTCTCTCTCTCCTCTCTTCTCTCTCTCTCTCTCTCTCTCTCTCTCTCTCTCTCTCTCTCTCTCTCTCTCTCTCCTCTCTCTCTCTCTCTCTCTCTCCCTCTCCTCTCTCTCTTCTCCCTCTCCTCTCCTCTCTCTCCTCTCCCTCTCCCTCTCTCTCCATCTCTCCCTCTCTCCCCTCCTCTCCCCTCTCTCAATATCTCTCCCCTCTCTCTCTCCCCTCTCCCTTCCTCCTCAACTCTCTCTCTCTCCCACTCCCTCCCTCCCCTCCCTCTCCCTCATCACCTTCCAACCATCTCCTCCTCACCTTCTAACCATCTCCCTTCTCCTCCCCATCTTCCCTCTTCCCCATCTCCCTCCTCCCCATATCCCCTCCTCCCCATCTCCCTCCTCCCCACCTCCCCTACTTTTTCCCTCTCTCCCAGCACCCCGGGTACTTCTACCACCTCTCTTCCCCTCCTCTTCCCTCCTGTGCATAACCAGCAGTTCCTCCCCCTCTCTCCTTGTACCCTATAACCTTCTCCTTCCCCTTCTCCCCTACCTTTTCCCTCTCTCCATACACCCCCAGGTACTTCGACCACCTCTCGCCCTGCCCCCACGGTCTTTCTACCACCTCTTTTTCCCTCCTCCTCCCACTTGCATTCACGGAAAATACATAAGCCTCCTCTTCCACCTCACACTCGCCCTCACACTCTCACTCACTCTACCTCTCCCTACCTACCTCTCTCTACCACACTATATCATACTCTCTCTCTTACGCTCACTCTCACACTCTCTCATACACACACTCCCACACTCACACACTCACACTCCATCACACACTCTTTCTCTCTCCACTTTCCCCTCTTCATCCTCCTTCTCTTCCTCCTACTCCTCTCTTCTCACTCCCTCCCTCCCCCATTGCTTTTCCCAGCACTTCCCTTCCCCCTCCCCCCTTGTACCCTCTAACCCTCCCCATCTCTCTCTCCTCTGCCTCCCACTCTCTATCCCTATCTCTCACACTCTCCCACCTACACTCACACTCCCTCCCACTCTCTCACTCCCATTCTATAAAGTTCTCTTCTCTCTCTCTCTCGCCCTCTCTCTCTCTCTCTCCTTCTCTCTCTCTCCCTCACACATACACACACTACTCTGAAAATACATAAGCTTCGTTCTGTGGTAAAATGGGCTACCCAAGAAGAGGGATGACAACCAGGGGTCTGGTGGATGAACCTGGGAGGAAGTGTGGGGAAGGAAGCTAGTAGAGCTTGGCATGAAAATGGAGGAGAGGATAGCTGCAGAGTAGGAAGTGGGAGCTACAAGCCAAAACAGCAGAAGCTAAGATACAGTGCTTAGAAGAGGAACTGCAAAACCTGAAACAGCTTAAAGAGAAAAATTACATTTCAGACATGCCATCAGGAACTTTTGCATCAGTCACAGATAAGGGGACTGTGTGGAGCAAAGAAGCTATACTGTATGCAAAGGCCGTATCAGACCCACGTAGGGCCCGGAAAAAGATGAAGAGCACAGTAACAACGATTAAGAGGTCTGAAGACAATGAAGTAGCTATGCTATATGCAGAGGCTCCAACAATCAACTGCAGTGGCCAGGAACACATGAGCAGGAAGAACAGACCACAGAGCATAGGGGCTTCAGCCAGGGAAGGGACTGAATGAAGGGACACCTCAATGGAAGGAACTAAAACATCTCTGAGGATGCAAAGGGAGACACAGTGGGAGGACGAAAGGGAGAGGTCAATATTTGTCTACGAGCTCCAGGAAGTTGAAGGGGATACCCATGATAAAAGAAAACAGTAGGAGAAAAAAACGATTTAAGGTATCATGACAGCAATAGGTGAAGGTGACATGACCCAGGTGACAAATTATCGGAGAATTGGGTGGTATACAAGGGGAAGAAAACGACCTCTCAAAGTAATTTTCAAGACAGAATCAGCTCGAACCATGATCCTGCAGGAGAAAGCACGACTGAGAGGAAATCGGGAATACCAGAGTGTTTACCTCGATCGAGACAGAACACAAGAGGAAAGGATGTTACTGAAAGAGAAGATACAAAGACGAAAGGAGGAACGAGAGGAAGTGACAAATAAGAGCAGAGGAACCCAGTCCCAGGTAGAAGGGCAGACCCCTTCCCCCAGAAACACCCAAAGAAGGACTCCAACCACGACAACCTCAAGGCAACTGTACAATTTAAACCGACACCCACTCACCGTTCCTCCTGTCCCCACCCCCCATAACAAACCCCACCCCTAAAGCACCCCTACCCCTACAGCAACCCCTTACATACACTCTGTCCCCACCCCCCATAACAATCCCCCCCCGTAACCCCCCATAGGCCCCACCAGGGCTCCCACTCATTCAACTCCAATATTCCCCCAGGACCACAGTTTTAGAAACGAAGTTGAAGGTTTGGTACACGAACGCGGATGGAATAACGAATAAATATGACGTGTGGAATGAAAGAATCAATGAGAAGTCCCCAGACATCATAGCAGTCACAGAAACGAAACTCACTGAGGCAATCTTCCTACAGGAATATCAGATCTTGAGGAAAGATAGGAGTAGAGGGGAAGGAGTGGTTGCACTGCTCGTAAGGAACCAATGGAGATTTGAGGAAATGAAATGCATGGACACGATTAGTGAAAGGGACTACATAGTAGGTACAATTCAGTCTGGGGAACATAAGGTAGCCATTGCAGTGATGTATAACCCACCACAGAACAGCAGGAGGCCAGGAGAGGAATATGAAGAGAGCAACAGAGCAATGGTGGAAACACTGGCTGGGGTGGCAAGAAGAGCCCATTCGAGCAGAGCAAAATTACTGGTTATGGGCGACTTCAACCACAGGGATAGTGATTGGGAAAATCTGGAGCCACATGGGTGTCCAGAAACATGGAGAGTTAAGATGATGGATGTGGTACTGGAAAACCTGATGTACCAACATGTCAGGGACACTATCAGAGAGAGAGGAAGAGACGAACCAGCAAGGCTCAGACATTGAGAGGCCCCTGGGAGCCAGTGACCATGTGGTTCTGAGCTTTGAGTACATAGTAGGCAATAGAGGGCAACAGGAGTTGAAAGGGAAAAGCCAAACTATAAAAGAGGGGACTACACGGGTATGAGGAACTTCCTGCAGGAGGTTCAGTGGGACAGAGACATGGAAGGAAAGTCAGTAAACGAAATGATGGAAAACATAACAACAAAATGCAAGGAAGCAGAGGAAAGGTTTGTTCCCAAGAGCAACAGAAACATTGGGAAGTCCAGAACGAGCTCCTGGTTTACCCAAAGGTGCAGGGAGGCAAAGACTCAGTGTGCTAGAGAATGGAAAAAGTACAGAAGGACACAGGAAAATAAGGATATTAGTCGTAGAGCTAGAAACGAGTATGCACAGATAAGGAGGGAGGCCCAGCGACAGTACGAAAATGACACAGCATCGAAAGTCAAGTCTGACCCGAAACTGCTGTATAGTCACATTAGGAGGAAGACAACAGTCAAAGACCAAGTGATCAGGCTGAGGAAAGAAGGTGGGGAACTCACAAGAAACGACCAAGAGGTATGTGAGGAGCTCAACACGAGATTTAAGGAAGTATTTACAGTGGAGGCAGGAAGGACTCTGGGAAGACAGAACAGAGTGGGACACCAACAAGGAATATACCAAGTGTTGGATGACATACACACAACTGAGGAGGTGGTGAAGAAGTTACTCAGTGATCTTGATACCTCAAAGGCGATGGGACCGGACAACATCTTCCCGTGGGTCCTTAGAGAGGGAGCAGAGACGCTGTGTGCGCCACTAACCACAATAATCAACACATCCCTTGAAACTGGGCAGATACCTGAGGTATGGAAGAAGGCAAATGTAGTTCCCATTTTTAAGAAAGGAGACAGAAACGAGGCACTAAACTATAGACCAGTGTCACTTACGTGTATAGTGTGCAAAGTCATTTAGAAGATTATCAGGAGAATGGTGGAGCACCTGGAACGGCACAGGATTATAAACGACAACCAGCAAGGATTCATGGAAGGCAAATCCTGTGTCACAAACCTTCTGTAGTTCTATGACAAAGTAACAGAGGTAAGACAAGAGAGAGAGAGAGAGGGGTGGGTTGATTGCATCTTCATGGACTGCAGGAAGGCCTTCGACACAGTTCCTCATAAGAGATTACTGCAAAAGTTGGAGGATCAGGCGTGCATAACAGGAAGGGCACTGCAATGGATCAGAGAATACCTGACAGGGAGGCAACAACGGGTCATGGTACGTGATGAGGTATCACAGAGGGCGCCTGTGACGAGCAGGGTCCCACAGGGGTCAGTCCTAGGACCAGTGCTATTCTTGGTATATGTGAATGACATGACGGACGGGATAGCCTCAGAAGTGTCTCTGTTCGCAGACGATGTGAAATTAATGAGGTGAGGTGCTCCACGCTTGGGTAGTGGATAAGGCGAGGTGCTCCACGCTTGGGTAGTGGATAAGGTGAGGTGTTCCACGCTTGGGTAGTGGATAAGGTGAGGTGCTCCACGCTTGGGTAGTGGATAAGGTGAGGTGGTGGACCTGACTTAACTCAGTGAAGACGTGTCTTGTGTGCTCTCTGTGAATCTGAACAAGATGTCCTCTCTTGAGCTACTCTACCAGCAGATGAAGGAAGAACTGAGGGTAGCTAAGCTTGAGATACAGCGACTGACTGAGGAAAACAAGAGGATTCGTAGTAATCCTCCTGTTGAGAATCCTCAAGCCAAGAAAGGAACCTGGGGAACCTGGGAACCTGGGAACCTGGGGAAAACAGAGAAGTCCCAGTGTAGTAATATTATAAGTTGTAGGAGAACTAGTAATAGGCAGAAAAAGGTGGATAGGGGAAAGCTAGTGACACTAGATGACAAGGACAGTAATAGGTATAGTGAAAAAACAGAGATGAGCAGGAAGGGTAAAGAGAAAGGAGGGTCTCTAAATATATATTACACCAATAGTCGTAGTGCTAGGAATAAGATGGACGAGTTGAGATTAGTTGCAAGTACGGGTAATATTGATGTTTTTGCAATAACTGAGACATGGTTTAATATGAAAAATCGGGACTTGCCTGCCGAATGTCACATTCAGGGTTTTAAATTGTTCCAAGTAGACAGAAGTATCGGGAAAGGGGGTGGGGTGGCACTCTATGTCCGTGATCATTTAAATTGTTGCATAAAAACGGGTATAAAGTCTGAATTAACACATACAGAGTCTGTCTGGATAGAATTTTCAGAGGGGTGTGAAAAATTGATTTTAGGCGTGATTTACCGTCCTCCAAACTTAGATAGGGAACAAGGGAGACTACTTTGGGAGGAAATTGTTAAGGCCACAAGACACGATAACGTAGTAATTCTAGGGGACTTTAACTTTAGTCAGATTGATTGGAATTTCATGACAGGGAATTTAGAATCTAACGACTTTTTAGAAGTAGTTCAGGATTGCTTTTTGAAGCAGTTTGTAACAGAACCTACAAGGGGAAATAACCTACTTGACTTGGTTCTGGCAAGCAAGGAAACCCTTGTTAATAATTTAGAAATTACAGAGGAACTCGGGTCAAGCGACCACAAGTCAATTACCTTTAGCATTAAATGGATGTATGATAGTAGGGATAATTCAGTAATGGTCCCTGACGGACCTTGACGAGGGAATTTCTAGTGATATGAGCAAATTCGCTGATGACACGAAGATAGGTAGGATAATCGATTCAGACGTAGATGTCAGTGAACTACAGGAGGATTTAGACAAACTCAATTCCTGGTCAGAAAAATGGCAGATGCAGTTCAATGTAGATAAATGCAAATTTCTAAAGCTCGGGAGTGTCCATAACCCAAGCACTTATAAGTTAAATAACGTAGAACTTAGCCATACAGATTGCGAGAAGGACTTGGGGGTGATGGTAAGCAGCAACCTTAAACCAAGACAGCAATGCCTAAGCGTACGTAATAAGGCATATAGATTACTGGGATTTATATCAAGAAGTGTTAGCAACAGAAGTCCAGAGGTTATATTACAGCTATATACATCATTAGTAAGGCCTCACCTAGATTACGCAGCTCAGTTCTGGTCACCATATTACAGAATGGACATAGATTCGTTAGAAAACATTCAGCGTAGAATGACTAAATTAATACATAGCATTAGAAATCTTCCTTACGAAGAACGATTGAAGACCCTTAAATTACATTCACTTGTAAGACGTAGAATGAGGGGAGACATGATCGAGGTATACAAGTGGAAAATGGGTATTAACAAAGGGGATATAAATAAGGTCTTGAGGGTATCTCTCCAAGAGAGAACCCGCAATAATGGATTCAAGTTAGATAAGTTTAGATTTAGAAAGGATATAGGAAAGTATTGGTTTCGAAATAGGGTAGTTGATGAGTGGAACAGTCTGCCTAGTAGGGTTATTGAAGCAAGGACCTTGGGTAGTTTTAAATTTAGGTTGGATAAATTCATGAGTGAAAGGGGTTGGATTTGAGTGGGAATTGCACATGAGTAAATAAAATTATCAAAGCTTATTTCTTGGATAGCATTGAAAATTAGGTTGAACAAATATTCTGTTAGTGGGATGGAATGTGAAGGACCTGCCTAGAATGGGCCAACAGGCCTGCTGCAGTGTTCCTCCTTTCTTATGTTCTTATGTTCTTATAATTAAATCAGATGAGGATCAGGCAGGACTTCAAAGAGACCTGGACATGCTGGGCACCTGGTCCACCAAACTGGCTTCTCGAATTTAATCATGCCAAATGCAAAGTCATGAAGATCGGGGAAGGGCAAAGAAGACTACAGACAGAGTATAGGATTGGTGGCCAAAGACTGCAAACCTTGCTCAAGGAGAAAGATCTTGGGGTGAGGATAACACTAAGCACGTCTCCGGAAGCACACATCAACCAGATAACTGTGTACGTTAGGCCCATACTGGAGTATGCAGCACCAGTTTGGAACCCACACCTAGCCAAGCACGTAAAGAAGCTAGAGAAAGTGCAAAGGTTTGCAACAAGACTAGTCCCGGAGCTAAGGGGTAAGTCCTACGAGGAGAGGTTAAGGGAAATCGACCTGACGACACTGGAGGTCAGGAGAGATAGGGGGGACATGACAACGACATATAAGATACTGAGAGGAATTGACAATGTGGACAAAGACAGAATGTTCCAGAGATGGGACACAGCAACAAGGGAAGTGGAATAGTTTGGGAAGCGATGTTGTTGAGGCAGGTTCCATACATAGCTTTAAGAAGAGGTATGATAAAGCTCATGGCGCAGGGAGAGTGACCCAGTAGCGGCCAGTGAAGAGGCGTGGCCAGGAGCTATGAATCGACCCCTGCAACCACAACTAGGTGAGTACAACTAGGTGAGTACACACACACACACACACATATCCTGTGTCACAAACCTCCTGGAGTTTTATGACAAGGTAACAGAGGTAAAACACGAGAGAGAAGGGTGGGTTGACTGCATTTTCTTGGACTGCAAGAAGGCTTTCGATACTGTTCCTCACAAGAAATTAGTGCAGAAGTTAGAGGATCAGGCGTGTATAACAGGAAGGGCACTGCAATGAATCAGAGAATACCTGACAGGGATTCAACAACGAGTCATGGTACTTAATGAGGTATCACAGTGGGCGAATGTGACGAGCGGGGTCCCATAATGATCAGTCCTAGGACCAGTGCTATTTTTGGTATATATGAATGACATAACGGAAGGGATAGACTCAGAAGTGTCCCTGTTCGCAGATGATGCGACGTTAATGAGGATAATTAAATCAGATGAGGATCAGGCTAGACTACAAAGAGACCTGGACAGGCTGGACTCTTGGTCTTGCAACTGGCTTCTCGAGTTTATCCTCACTAAATGCAAAGTATGAAGATCGGGGAAGTGCAAAGAAGACCACAGATAGGGGCTAGATGGCCAAAGACTGCAAACCTCACTCAAGGAGAAAGATCTTGGGTTGAGTATAACACCGAGCACGTCTCCGAAAGCACACATCAACCAGATAACTGGTGCAGCATATGGGCGCCTGGAAAACCTGAGAATAGCGTTCCGATACCTTAGTAAGGAATCGTTCAAGACACTGTACACTGTGGACGTCAGACCCATATTGGAGTATGCAGCACCAGTCTGGAACCCACTCCTGGTCAAGCACATCAAGAAATTAGAGAAAGTGCAAAGGTTTGCAATAAGGTTAGTTCCGGAGCTAAGGGAAATTTCCTATGAAGAAAGGTTAAGGGAAATCGGCCTGTCGACACTGGAGGACAGGAGGGTTAGGGGAGACATGATAACGACATACAAAATACTGCATGGAATAGATAAGGTGGACAGAGACAGGATGTTCCAGAGAGGGGACACCGAAAGAAGTGGTCACAATTGGAAGTTGAAGACTCAGACGAGTCGAAGGGATGTTAGAAAGTATTTCTTCAGTCATAGAGTAGTCAGGAAGAGCAATAGTCTAGCCCTTAAACGGTCCAAACGTATATATACGTTAGTACTGCTACTGCCCCAAACGTATATATACGTTTTATTTTTTCTGCCTCCAAATTTGGCACGATTGGCCTGAGATGCCTGGTCAGCATAGAATGGGTCTTAACACTCTGTGTGCGCCATATTAAAAAAATCTGGGACCACATAGTGCCTTGTGGGAGCACCAGTTTTATTGAGGGCCAGTTAGAGCAAACAGCGTGGCAAACACCATAGATTCACTGATGTCATGTCGTATTAACACTCCCCTTTTAAGTGGAAAGTGATGTCGGCAGGCTGGCCGACCAGCTGGCTGGCTGCCTGCTTGGCCACCTGGTTTGCCAGCAGCTGGTTGGCCACCTGGATGGCCAGCAGCTGGCTGGTCAGCTGGGTACCTGATTGGCTCTCTATCTCTGTCTGTCTGTCTGTATCTATCTGTCTCTTTGTCTCTATCTGTCTATTTCACAGGAACACATACGTAAATACAATTATACATAGTGTAAATTGTCTAGGATAACTAAAAAAATCAAGACAAAGTGATATAATGTGCTTGTGATCTGCGTAATACCAGTTGGTTCATGAGCTACTCTCTGAAAGAAGCAGACAGAAAGGAGACAACACACAGGCTGACAGATACAGACAGACAGGTTTGCGTAAAAAATAAAGGGAAGCAGTGTAAGTTCATCAAATGTCATCACTGTAATTACTGGACTTCTTAGAAAAGATAAGACTACCCTCACCCCTCATCAAATGTCACCAGTCATCATTAGTGCAGATCAGATGAGATAAGGCAGTGACATACATATCTTACATAATGTTTCAAGGGAACTTTATTATTATTATTATTATTATTATTATTATTATTATTATTATTATTATTATTATTATTCACTATTATTATTATTATTATTATTAATATTATTATTATTATTATTATTATTATTATTATTATTATTATTATTATTATTATTATTATTATTATTATTATTATTATTATTATTATTATTATTATGCACTATCATTATTATTATTATTTTTATGCACTATCGTTATTATTATCATTTGAGTACAATTTCAGTACCTAATCCGTATTAGTGTCAGAACAAAGACTGGCTATGAAATCACAAAAACTACTATAAATTGTAATTATCAGAACATAAAAATTATATAAAATAATAAAAAAAGAGAAAAAAGGTATATCGGCAACAATTCTGAAAGCGGCAGGACTGCTGTTGCTGTCAGGTTAGCATCCAGTGCCAACTCATATCTCGGTAAGCACCGACCCGAAAAAAAATTCTAAAAAAAAAAAAAAAATCAAAATATTCCAGGCACTGGGCGTGCGAAGGTATATATACGTTTGGACCATTTAAGGGCTAGCAAGTTATGTAGTAGAGGCAGGAACCATACATAGCTTTAAGACGAGGTATGATACAGCTCATGGAGCAGGGAAAGAGAGGACCTAGTAGTGGTCAGTGAAGAGGTGGGGCCAGGAGCTAAGTCTCGACCCCTGCAACAAACAAACACACACAGAAGGCATTTGACACAGTTCCACGCAAGAGATTAGTGCAAAAGCTGGAGGACCAGGCAGGATAACTGCGAAGGCACTCCAATGGATTAGGGAATGCGTGTCAGGAAGACAGCAGCGAGTCGTGGTACGTGGCGAGGTGTCAGAGTGGGCGCCGGTGACGAATGGGGTTCCATAGGGGTTAGTCCTGGGACCGGTGCTGTTTCTGGTATTTGTGAACGACATGATGGAAGGAATAGACTCCGAAGTGTCCCTGTTTACAGATGATGTAAAGTTGATGAGAAGAATTCAATCGGACGAGGACCAGGCAGAACTTGAAAGGGATCTGGACAGGCTGCAAGCCTGGTCCAGCAATTGGCTCCTTGAGTTCAACCTCACCAAGTGCAAAGTTATGAAGATTAGGGATGGGCAAAGAAGACCGCAGATGGAGTACAGTCTAGGGGGCCAGAGACTACAAACCTCAATCAAGGAAAAATATCTTAGGGTGAGTATAACACCACGCACATCTCCTGAGGCGCACATCATCCAAACCTAAGAACAGCATTCCGACATCTTAATAAAGAATCGTTCAGGACTCTGTACACTGTGAACGTTAGGCCCATATTGGAGTATGCAGCACCAGTTTGGAACCCACACCTAGCCATGCACGTAAAGAAGCAAGATAAAGTGCAAAGGTTTGCAACAAGGCTAGTCCCGGAGCTGAGGGGTATGTCCTAAGAGGAGATGTTAAGGGAAATCGACCTGACGGCACTGGAGGACAGGAGAGATAGGGAGGACATGATAACGACATATAAAATACTTAGAGGAATTGACAAAGTGGACAGAGAGTGAATGTTCCAGAGATGGGACACAGCAACAAGGGGACACAGTTGGAACTTGAAGACTCAGATGAATCACAGGGATGTTAGGAAGTATTTCTTCAGTCACAGAGTGGTAGGGAAGTGGAATAGTTTGGGAAGCGATGAAGTGGAGGCAGGTTCCATTCAAAGCTTTTAAAGAAGAGGTATGATAAAGCTCATGGCGCAGGGAGAGTGACCCAGTAGCGGCCAGTGAAGAGGCGGGGCCAGGAGCTATGAATCGACCCCTGCAACCACAACTAGGTGAGTACACACACACAGAATGCAGAAGGATACAGAACCATGGAACAGAAGAGGACTGGAATCAGGAGCAGGTACACCATTATCCAGTGAGAGAAACGAAATAAAGGAAGGGAATAACACCTACGCAGAGGTCCTATTAGGTCACAAAGAGGTCCAATAAATGTCGAGGAGAGAAAGTGTCATACCATTGGGGACACGGACAACGGTAAGCCAGGGAATTTTAGGTAGGGACGGTGATAGGTCACCTGCAATGGCACTGTCAGGGTACTGAGAGATCCAGGCAATAAGGGAAGCAGGAACAGCGATGCTTAAATCGGACCCTGAGAGAAAAATTTTGGGAAGAGGAGAGAGGGATGGGGCCGCTTAAATCCATGGGTTTCAGAAGGCGGAAGAGAGGACATATGAAGAAACAACAAGGAGAGTAAAATTAGGTTGACAATATCGTCAAACATACAGGAGGGAAAGACATGACTAAACTTATAAATTTTCACAGATTCGAAGGATACTCAAGGGGTAAAAATCGAAGAGTCATATTGGTTTTCAGGACAGAAACATTGTGAAACGGGATCCTGCAATGGAAACCACTGCTAAAGGATACAACAAAATACAAGGATGTGTTCATCGTCTGCGACAGAACGTGTACAGAACGGAAGAAACTGAGAGAGAGGATACAAAGATGCAAGGAGCAAGAAAGAGAAACAAGGCTGAAGACAGACAGGTGCACCCAGAGTCGGGAGGACCAGCAAACACAGCCACACAAAGAAGTATCTACAGAACACTGCAACCAAACAAATTAACCCAAAACAAACCACCTTCTGCACTCACAGACCCCACCACCACCCCAGCAAAACCAAATCTACACAACAGCCTTCCAGCCCTCAAACCATCCAGAATACAATTTTGGAAAGAAGCTCAAGGTATATTACATCAACGAAGATGGAATAACGAGTATGTGTGTGGAGTGGCACGAAAGAATCATGGAGGCATCCGTAGACATCATAACACTCACGGAAACCAAGCTCTTGAAAATGATTACAGATGCGATGTTCCCAACCGGATATCAGATCAAAAGGAAAGATGGAGGGACTAGAGGGAAAGGAGGAGATGCACTGCGCATCAAAAACCAGTGGAGTTTTGAAGAGTTGGAAGGAGTGGACACAAGGTAAGGAAGGGACTACAAAGTAGCAATACCTCAGACTGGAGGTCCCAAAGTATTGATTGCAATGATGTTCAACCTGCCACTGAAAAGCAGGAGGCCAAGACAAGAGTATGATAAGAACAACAGAGCAATGGTTGATATACTAACTGAGATTACCAGAAGGACCCACTTGGGCCCTTGGGTTGTGGGTGATTTAAATTACAAGGAAAGTGAATGGAACAACCGGAAGCCACATAGTGGACCAGAATCGTGGAAGACCAAAAAGATGGAGGTGATATTGGAACAATTCCGTCTCAAACATGTTAGGAACACTACCAAAATGAGAGGAGAGGATGAACCAGCAAGGCTGGACCTCATATTCAGTTTGAGTTGTTTAGACATTGGGGACATCACATATGAAAAGCCCCTCGGAGCTAGTGATCA
Source organism: Cherax destructor (assembly GCA_009830355.1). Lineage (NCBI taxonomy): Eukaryota > Metazoa > Arthropoda > Malacostraca > Decapoda > Parastacidae > Cherax > Cherax destructor. The sequence continues at coordinate 61,562 of WNWK01006300.1, forward strand.
CGTGATCCTGAGCTTCGAATACATTGTAGAGATAAAAGTGGAGAGGGAAGCAGCATGAGTATGATGAAAGAAGCCAAACTATAAAAGAGAAGACTACACAGGCATGAGGAATTTCCTGCATGAGGCCGCGGGGGAGCAGACCCCCGGAACTCTCTCCAGGTATACTCCAGGTATACAATGGGAAAGAGAACTGGTGGGAAAAACAATGATTGAAATGATGGAATATGTGACCACAAAATGCAAAGAGGCGGAGGAGAGGTTCCCGCGAAGGGTGTAGAGAGGTCAAAACTGAGTGCATTAGAGAGTGAAAAATGTATAGAAGACAAAGGAACCAGGAAAATAAGGAGATTAACCGAGGAGCCAGAAATGAGTATGGATGGATAAGAAGACAGGCCCAGCGACAATACAAGACTGGGAAAACGGTGCAACATACCCTCAATGAAAAGTAAAGGCGCCAAGACTGTTCAATAGCCTCCCAACAACAGGCATAACGGGAATTTCCAATACCCCTGATTGTCTTCAAGAGGGAGCTGGACAGATACCTAAAGTCAATACCCGATCAGCTGGGCTGTGGTTCGTACGTTGGATTACGTACGGCCAACAGTAACAGCGCCTGGTTGATCAGGCCCTGATCCACCTGGAGGCCTGATCAAAGACTGGGCCGCTGGGTTGTTGACACCCGGAATACCTTCCAGGTAGACTCCAGGTAGATAGACAAAGTTGATGGTTCTTTCAGTCATTGCTGTAAACTTCCAAATCATCGAGGTACGGTTACACACCTTCAAGGTGTGTAAACATTGTACACTTGTTTTCATCCCCAAGAGGATCAAGAGATAATTGTCATTTGTACAGTGAAGGAATACACATTTTACATAAGGTATAAGGGTTACTTGGTAGTACCAGTTATTGAACAGTGAAGGAAGACACATCTTACACAAGGTATAAGGGTTACTTGGTAGTACCAGTTAAACATATCCATAATTGGTGCATAATTGGTGCATAATTGGTGCCATAGACTCCATGATATCTATTTGAGGAAAAGAATAACGATCTGTTAGCATTCACTTTGGGTTAGTCATTACATATTGTGTAGGTACCATCAAGTTTATGAACCATTGTACACTTGGCTGCACATAACATGAGATGAATTACGACCAATGGAAATATGTGGTAACTTCTCTACAGAGTAAACATCATTTTGTTATGAATGAACGTGTTCACACGATTAGTATTGTAACACAGATAATGCTGATTCTTGGAGGATGAGTTGTCAATGTATGTAATATTAGTTCCCTGTCTTATGAAGGGAGCTTTTTAAAAAATATACAATGCATATATATACTTAGAGGTGTAGACTTTCAGTATATATGTATGAGAGTTTACTTCAATGTGTATTTTAATAATAAAGGTTTTCTGTAATGATGGTAAATAGATTGCATGTAGCCTTAATTATCCTCGTGTAGTCGATAGACTTTAAACCTAAAGATGTTTGTGAGATATTTGTTTTAATTAAAATTGATAACTCTGTATGTCTGTATCTGTCTCTGTCTGTCTGTCTGTCTGTCTCTCTCTCTCTCCCTTTTTTTATTCAGGGTTTGACAAGGTTAGGTTAAGGATCCCTAGCTTTATTGACAAGCTATTGACAAGTTAAGTATTCCTAACTTTATTGACAAACTAAGAGCTGTCACCTACATCAGCTCATTTGAAAGCATTTTTATTGTTATGAAACATACAAGGAGGGAACAGGATGAAGTTGGAGCCATCTGTGGGACAGCATTTTCATTTGATCAACTGTCTTTATCTCGTTGACATCATAATGCTGTAGGAATGTGTTCCAGACTCGAGTCATCCTGGGGATAAATGATCTCAGATGAAGTGATGTTCTGGAGAAGGGTACAGCCAGAGTGAAGTTGCTGCTTTCTGCCCGTCTTGTGGTATAGAAGCTTGCTTCTCTCTGTCCTCGAAGTGGAGCCAAGTGTGGTACTTTGACAATATGTTCGCCTTGTGCATAACAGTAAGGCCACCCACATCCCTCCTATGATGAAGGCTCCTCTGCTGAAATGACAGATTTATCCAGGATGGGTCCAGGCGAGAGATGAGACGTCTTGCTCTGTCCCTACTCTGTTAAGCAGTCGCAGATGAGAGGGGGTCAGGCAAACCAAGAAAGTGGAGCATACTCAAGGTGTGACCATACTTGTGCCTCATACCGAATCTTGCAACCCTTACTGTCAAGCAGATGCGAGATACGGCGAAGTGCTGTAAGCTTCCTGGCTGCCTTGTTTGCAAGATTTACAACGTGGTTCTTCATGGTCAGTTTGGAGTCAAATTTCACCCCAAAGATATCAACTACTTTCCCAGGTACCAAACTCTCCCATTCATACTTACTACTGCTCTGGCATTATCGTCATGGTGCCTGGAGACTATCATCATTTGTTTTCTCAGGTGAAAATGATACTTGCCTTCGGTCTCCCCAAGCTCATATAGCTCTTAGCTGGTGATTGATGTAGCTTAAGGCAGCTGGCATTTCTTCTCTTGTATAAGTGGATGTCAGATTACAGTCGTCTGCATATGCATGAGATTTTTGGATGAGATGAAGGTCATTGAAGTAGACATTCCATAACAATGGTCCCAGCACACTTCCTTGTGGAACACCTGCCCCAATAGGATGTCTTGCTGATTATGTTCCATTGAGAACTGCCTTTAGAGATCTACTATGAAGGTAATCACTGAGGAGACATAGCGTAGAGCCTGCAGTTCCCAGTGCTTGCAGATTTGCCAAGATGCCCTGGTGCCACACTCGGTCGAAAGCACCAGCAATATACAATGCTACCACACAGCTAACTTTGGATTCATCCAGTGACTGGTGACATTTAGTGGAGAGGTTTAACAACAGATCAGCAGCAGAGCAACCTTTCCTGAAGCCATATTGACGGTCACAAAGTAGTGAGTGGTAGTCAAAAAACTCTGTCATTTGTCTTGATATTATTGTCTCAAGGATCTTGCCAGTGACTGACAGGAGTGACACTGGTCTGTAGTTACTGATTTCTGCTTTGCTCTTCTTTTTGTGAACAGGGCCTACAATTACCTCTTTCCACAGAGAATGTCATTTACACTGTACTAGGCAGTGCTGAAAGATGCGAGTTAGAGGTGCTGCTAGCTGGTCTGCACATCTTCTCAGCAATCTTGGGCTCAACTTGTCTGGGCCCACAGCCTTTTCTTGGTCAAGCGATTTAAGAAGGAAATGCACCTCCTCCTGCCTTATTGTCACCACTGACAGTTTTGACACAGTTCTTGCAGCTAGCCAAGGAGGGATCGCTGGATCAGGAACTTGCATTTTGGCAGCAAAGTGTTCGACAAAGAGGTCCGCTTTCTCTTGACTACTAGTGGAAGTGGTCACATCCTGTCGATTTAGAAGTGAAATGATTTCGTCAGACAGATAACCTTGTCTGTCCTTGACCAGGGACCACCAGGTTTTAGCACCTACTCTACCTGATGCTAGTTTCTTTTTGTGTCCACCTCCCATTTAGCGATGACCCACCTTTGAACTTCACCCATATGCCTACAGGCTTGTCTGTGTAAGTTCCTGTTATAGGTGGTAGGATGTCTCTTTCACCTTCGTCATGCCTTGTACTTAGCAGTAGCAGCCTCTCTACAACGAAAGCCAAACCAAAGCTGATCTGAAGGCTTCGTCACATACTGCCGATGAGGGATGTGTTCAGTGAAGGCTTTAACTTGGTTGTCAACATCCCCTTGAAGAAGAGCATTCCAATCGGTGGTGGTGAGCTCAGAGCAAAGGGCTGGCCAATTACCTCTTTCCCATAGCCAGGTTGTGCGTGAGGACTCCTCACCTCGTTCTGTTGGGATCTTAAGTGTCGTAAAGACAGCCTTGTGGTCAGACGATCTAACACAACCGAGGGCTTGACAAGTGACTATACCTACTGCCAGGTCACTCACTACTGGGTCAAGGAGGAGCCAGAGATGTGAGTAGGGAAATCAACAAAGTTTCTCATGTCAAACACCGCAAGAAGGTCATCAAAGTCCCTCTGTATAAGATGTTGGTTGAGGTCACCAACAATTATGATATGTTGACAGATGTGTTGGAGCAGATGGGAGTCCACATTTTCCATCAGGAAGTTGATAGGGTCTGCATGTTGCCACTGAGGTCTGTACACTGCGCATACTAGTACATAGGTACTACTGTTTATGCATAGCTTGAAGAACATCTTTTCAAGATGAGTAGGGATGGCAACATCAATGTGCTGGACATGTACACATTTAGAGAAGCACAGCAACTCCTCCTCTTTGCCCTTGCCTGTTTCTTCTCATCCATGCAAATTTTTCTGGAGTTTCAACAACAGGTATCACACACAGTTTTGTGTGTGAGCTCTCCAACATTGGTAATGAAACCTCCAATGTTGGCCGAGAGGATGCTGATAGACTGACTCCTTCCTCATTGCGCGTTCAGCTTGTGGTGGTGGGCATGTAAGGTGCCTGCCCTTGAAAGAGGTAGGGACCGAGGCAGCTGCTGGGGTGTAGGTCTGTGGTCTTGTATAAGTCACAATACCACCTGCTGGGCTGAGATAGGAGTAGATGAGTGGGTGACGTGTGAGTGTGTTCACCAATTCAGAGATCCTGCTGGTTTGTTCCGAGAACAGGTCTCTAAACAGGTGGTCCTGTCTATCAAGTTCCTTTTTCTTCCGACACTGATGTTCCCTCTTGTGGCAGTAATTGCACCTGGTATCTCACAGGCAGTTGTAAGTTGTTGGCCCCCTCCAGTGACAGCGGGAGCACTGCCTAAGTGCCTGGGAGGGTGGACTCCTATTTGTTGCACCTCTTGTGTTTCACTGCGGATTTGTCCGCAGGTTCTGCCGCTGGTGAGCCTGATGACTGTGTATCTGAAGAACGTTTTCCTGGGATACTGTTGGTGGAAGGTGTGACGGCTGTAGATGTCTTCCTCCTCCACGTCCTCTAGCACGCCACTGTACAGTTCTGGCAGATGTGTCACTGCTGTTCGTACTTTGGCGCAGCAGCTGTTCAGATGCATTGATAGTCCCCTAATTATTAACTGCACCAATCTCTGGTGGAGAAAATCCTGACACAGTACTTGCCGATGAAGCACTGCTGCCAGATGTTGGAATAGTGTCGGCAGGTGTGCTGACAGGTGTAGGATCAGAGATGGAATGTGCACTGTTAGTGTACTGGCAGCTGAAGCAGTGATGTCAGGTGTAGAAGATTTAACAGAACCAAGATTTGCTTCGTTCCTGGGAAGAGGATCTGTTCCCCACTGTGGTGGTCAAAGGAACTGTGTTAGAATTCCCAAATGTAGTGTTCTGAGTTCTGTCTTACTGTGGAGCCTAGCAATGACAGAATTCCACCAGTTATTTACCTCTGAGTTGAGCTCAGTCTTTGTCAATAGTATCGCCAGCTGATCAGCTTATGCCACTTGATGTAGGCTTGCACTGGCCTTCTACAATAGCTTGAAGGGTATCTAATGATTTGAGGAGCTCATGAAGTGCTTCCCTGTGATGGATTATCTTAGCTGCGACTTTACAACACAGCCCATGAGGGCAGTCTTGATCTTTTGAGAGGAGTCCCTGAGGTACTTCTGAACCTTCCACTTGTAGTTCCAGGCTAGTTTCCACATATACCACAGGATTATGAATATCCTTCAATTTTCTAAGATTTTCTACCTGGCAACAACAAAATTCTTCTTCTGGAATGCAATCTGTATGCCGTAGTTGGAACAAGTAGGTTTCTTACTTTTAAGAAGTATTTTGTCCTTTGTAGAATATCCACAAACACTGCAGTAGCTACTGGGACAAGAGCCAGATAGCCCTCTCTCTCTTTCTCTCTCTGTCTTTTTTTGTCTCTGTCTCTCTCTCTCGCAATCTTTCTCTCTCTTTTTATATAGGGTTTGACAAGGTTAGGTTAAGGATCCCTAACGTTATTGACAAGCTATTTACAAATTAAGGGTTCCTAACTTTATTGACAAGATAGGAGTTGTTACCTACACCAGCTCATTTGAAAGCATTTTTATTGTTATGAAACATACAAGTAGGGAACAGGATGAAGCTGTGGGCAAGCATTTTCATTTGATCAACTGACTTTATCTCGTTGACATCATAATGCTGAACGAATGTGTTCCAGACTCGAGTCATCCTGGGGATAAATGATCTCAGATGAAGTGATGTTCTGGAGAAGGGTACAGTCAGAGTGAAGTTGCTGCTTTCTGCCCGTCTTGTGGTATAGAAGCTTGCTTCTCGCTGTCCTCGAAGTGGAGCCAAGTGTGGTACTTTGACAATGTTGGCCTTGTACATAACAGTAAGGCCACCCACATCCCTCTTGTGTTGAAGGCTCTGCTGAAATGACAGATCTATCCAGGATGGGTCCAGACGAGTGATGAGACGTCTTGCTCTGTTCTCTACTCTGTCAAGCAGTCGCAGATGAGAGGGGGGCAGGCAAACCAAGAAAGTGGGGCATACTCAAGGTGTGAGAGTACTTGTGCCTCATACAGAATCTTGCTTTCCCTACTGTCAAGCAGATGCGAGATACGTCGAAGTGGTCAAATTTCACCCCAAGGATATCAATGTCTGTCTGTCTCTCTGTCTGTCCGTTTGTCTCTCTCTCTCTCTCTTTCCCTCTCCATCTCTTTCTCTCTGTCTCTGTCTGGTAAGACAGAGAGTAGGATTGCAGATGAGCAAGGAGGCTTTAGAGTGGGTAGGGGATGTGTAGATCAAGTGTTTACAGTGAAGCATATATGTGAACAGTATTTAGATAAAGGTAGAGAAATTTTTATTGCATTTATGGATTTAGAAAAAGCATATGATAGAGTGGATAGGGGAGCAATGTGGCAAATGTTGCAAGTGTATGGAATAGGTAGTAAGTTACTGAAGGCTGTAAAGAGTTTTTATGAGGATAGTGAGGCTCAGGTTAGGGTGTGTAGGAGAGAGGGAAATTACTTCCCGGTAAAAGTAGGTCTTAGACAGGGATGTGTGATGTCACCATGGTTGTTTAATATATTTATAGATGGGGTTGTAAAAGAAGTGAATGCTAGGGTGTTGGGGAGAGGGGTGGGATTAAATTATGGAGAATCAAGTACAAAATGGTAGTTGACACAGTTACTTTTTGCTGATGATACTGTGGTACCTCGAGGTTTGAACAACTCCCAACTCGAACAATTATGTAAGAGTTTTATCGTAAGTGCTTTTGTAAGTGTATTTTTGGGGGTCTGAAATGGACTAATCTAATTTACATTATTCCTTATGGGAACAAATTCGTTTGGTAACGGCACTCGAACAGCATTCTGGAACAAATTATGTCTGAAACTCGAGGTATCACTGTACTGTGCTTATGGGAGATTCTAAAGAAAAGTTGCAAAGGTTAATGGACGAGTTTGGGAGAGTGTGTAAAGGTAGAAAGTTGAAAGTGAACATAGATAAGAGTAAGGTGATGAGGGTATCAAACGATTTAAATAAAGAAAAATTGGATATCACATTGGAGAGAGGGATTATGGAAGAAGTAAATGTTTTCAGATATTTGGGAGTTGACTTGTCAGCGGATGGGTTTATGAAGGATGAGGTTAACCATAGAATTGATGAAGGAAAAAAGTTGAGTGGAGCGTTGAGGTATCTGTGGAGACAAAAAAACGTTATCCATGGAGGCAAAGAAGGGAATGTACGAAAGTATAGTGGTACCAACACTCTTATATGGGTGTGAAGCATGGGTTGCAAATGCTGCAGCGAGGAGGAGGCTGGAGGCAGTGGAGATGTCCTGTCTAAGGGCAATGTGTGGTGTAAATATTATGCAGAAAATTCGGAATGTGGAAATTAGGAGAAGGTGTGGAGTTACTAAAAGTATTTGTCAGAGGGCTGAAGAGGGGTTGTTGAGGTGGTTTGGTCATTTAAAGAGAATGGATCAAAGTAGAATGAATTGGAGAGCGTATAAATCTGTAGGGAAGGAAGGCGGGGTAGGGGTCATCCTAGAAAAGGTTGGAGGGAAGGGGTAAAGGAGGTATTGTGGGTGAGGGGCTTGGACTTCCAGCAAGCATGTGTGAGCGTGTTAGATAGGAGTGAATGGAGACGAATGGTTTTTGGGACATGACGATCTGTTGGAGTGAGAGCAGGGTAACATTTTGTGAAGGGATTCAGGGAAACCAGTTAATTGATTTAGTTGGACTTGAGTCCTGGAAATGGAAAGTACAATGCCTGCACTTTAAAGGAGGGGTCTGGGATAGTAACAGTTTGGAGGGACTATTCTGAACTGTCGTATCTGAGCGCCTCTGCAAAGACTGATTATGTATGAGTGAGGTGAAAGTGTTGAATGATGATGAAAATATTTTCTTTTTGGGGATTTTCTTTCTTTTTGGGCCACCCTGCCTCGGTGGGAGACGGCCGACTTGTTGAAAAAAAAATAATAATAATAATCATATCTTTATTTCTACAAGTATATGTACAAGGTATACAGGCCTAGCTGATATCAATGACATACTACTATTTAGAAAGTAGCTTGTTATGCAGAGTATTTCGGGCAAATTAAGTCAGTTTTCTCCCAGGATGCGACCCACACCACTCGACTAACACCCAGGTACCCATTTTACTGATGGGGAACATAGACAACCGGTGTAAGGAAACACTCCTAATGTTTCTACCCTCGCTGGGAATCGAGGGTAGAAACATGAGAAGGGAGAGACTTAGCCACGGAGCAGACGAAGAGTAGGATAGCTGATGAACAAGGAGGCTTTAGGAAGGGTGAGAGAGATGTGGACCAAGTGTTTACAATTAAACATATTCTTGAACAGTATTTAGATAAGGTTAAAAGAGGTTTTTGTAGCATTTATACTGTTGGGTAGACTTCAGGATGAACATGTTTATAGAGGGGCCACAGATATATCAGATCACTTTTTAGTTGTAGCTACATTGAGAGTAAAAGGTAGATGGGATACAAGGATAATGGAAACAGCAAGTAAGAGAGAAGTGAAAAAGTCGTATGACAGGATGGATAGGAGGCAATTTGGCAGATGTTGCAAATGTATGGACTAGGAGGTAGGTTATTGCTAACGGTGAAAAGTTTTTACGAGGATAGTGAGGCTCAGGTTAGAGTATGTAGGAGAGAGGGAGATTATTTCCCAGTAAAAGTAAGACTTAGACAAGGACGTGTGATGTATACCTAGAATATACCTGGAGAGGGATTCGGGGGTCAACGCCCCCGCGGCCCGGTCTCTGACCATGCATCATGGTGGATCAGGGCCTGATCAACCAGGTTGTTACTGTTTGCCGCAGGCAACCCGACGTACGAACCACAGCCCGACTGGTCAGACACTGACTTTAGGTGCCTGTCCAGCGCCTTCGTGAAGACAGCCAGGGGTTTATTGGTAATCCTCCCCATATGTAAGCTGGCAGGCAGTTGAACAGTCTTGGGCCCCTTACACTTATAGTGTTGTCTCTTATCGTGCTAGTAGCGCCCCTGCTTTTCACTGGAATGAAGTTGCATCGTCTGCCGAGTCTTTTGCTTTCATAGGGAGTGATTTTCGTGTGCAAGTTTGGTACTAATCCCTCTAGGATTTTCCAAGTGTATATAATCATGTATCTCTCCCGCCTGCGTTCTAGGGAGTACAGGTTGAGGAACAGTAATGAGGTACAATAATATAAAATACTGTTCGTTGGGCTAGTACACCAAACAGGTAGAAGAATGAAATTAGTTCAGAGGCATCCACACCACCGTATGTCCTCGGATGACGGGTACAACACCTAGCTTGGCTGGGTGCGTCATTCTTGATGATTGTATTGCCACGTGGAGTAGAGCGTCAGGTGTTTTCGCTGACCATGAGGCGGGACAAAGCAGCATGGGTTCGATTCCCTGGCTAGTCGCAGTGTTGTTATATATATATATATATATATATATATATATATATATATATATATATATATATATATATATATATATATATATAGGATGGGGTCCACCTCTGGTGTCAATTGTGGGACCCATTGCCTCGGAGAAGTGGATAAAAAGACTTCAAGGAAGAATATTTAGATTTCTTTCTGAACCATTTGAATATTCCACTTCCCCTACCACCCCATCTTTTTTATACAAACTTTATTTCAAGACAAAATACAATGGGGAGTAAAACAACATAGATAACAACTCAGAGCTACATGTCAAATACTTCGTCCAACTCCCCGGCAGTGGGCCGCGTGCCCAGAATACTGCAGGCATTTCCCCTCTGAGTCTCTGAAAGAGGAAGCTGGTCGCCCTGTGGTCCTTGGTTTCTATGATGAGTTTTCCACCCAGCTCCTTGAGAAACTTTAGAGCACACTTGCCCCATGCTCCATGGGTCTCCGACCCTATTGGGATGAAGTTATAGCAAGAGGGAAGGTCTTCATATTTGCGGGTCTTCTGGGTCTCCCTGTGGTTGGCAGCTCCACCCCCTTCGGCTAAGAAGTGTTGCAGGTAGGTGTCTGCCAATGTGGCAGCACAGGTGTAGTCCCAAGCAATCTGCTTACCATCCTTCCAGGGTAGCATGGTGGCTCCATCAGGACGCTTTTGACTTCCATCAGAACTCTGCACTTGGGGTTTCCCGTTGAGCTGGGCAACGGGCTGTGGCGAGGCTTCTCTTTATAATGTCATTGACCTCCTCATGTCTAGCATACTTCCCTTCTGATGTGTGACACACTAGACCATGAAGTCCGAATTGATCAGCCGTCGCCCTGCCGCAAATACACCTATGTTCGGTGAGTATAGGGGCGGCTAGGCGAAGAGCAACACCAATCCGAATGGCCTGTGGGTCGAGTCGAGTCCCCAGAGAGGAATTGGGAACAGCAAGAAGGAAATCTCCTGAGTGTGTTGCCTTCACCGCTAGGAGACGAGCTTTGTCCTTTCCTGAAGCGTTGGTGAGCATTGTGTTGGAATTTTTTTCCATGATCGGTTTGTCCCAGTGGGACTGTTTGTGCTCTTTGGGAGGAGCTGGTCTACTGGAGGAGTCTGCCAGGATGTCCCACTGCACTGCTGCTTCAATGAACTTGGGGTCTTGAGCTCCCACCACACCTCTCAAACGTTCAGGGACAATCCTCTTGACTAATCCACAGGAGGCCAAACACGATGACAAAAATGCAGGTAACGCTACCTGCCATGCTTTGCGCACCCCTATACCTCCCAGTCGCACTGGGAGGGTTGCCAGCTCCCATTGTTGATCCTCTAGTGACAGATTCAGTGCCTTCTTGAAGGTTGATCTCAGGTGTGCCTCATACTCGTCAAGTGTTGGGTTGTCAAAAGAGGGTGCGCACCTCAAGAAGTAAGTGAGTCTTGGCATAGTAAGACACCTTGTGAGGAGATACAGGGCATCATGGGCATCAAGATCACTTATTCTCTCCTCCATTCTTTTCAGGTCATTCACTTTGTCCTTGAGGACAGTGTCGATGGCGTGGTGACCCAGCGGTGCTCCCAGGAGGGTACTGTTGGATGGAGTGGTAGTAGTGACTTCTGGGAGGATTGTTTGCACCGCATTGATTATTTCCTGATTTGTTGTGATAATTTCACACTTTGAGGGATTAAGGATGAGTCCTGTGTCTTCACCCGTTGTAGGTCCTCTAACAAGGACTCCCCAGTACCTGCCAGAGTGCCATCATCCAGGTACCAGATGTTGAGCTCGCTGCATAGGCTGGAAGTTAGTTGTCTTACTGCCAAACAGAAAAGAAGTGGAGCGAGTGGATCACCCTGCTGAACACCCTCAGATGAGGGAATTTCATGTTCCCCAAACAAAAGAGACGAGGGTTTGCTGTAGCCAGCTGAAATGAAGGGAAAGAGACTGGGGAACCGATTTCGAACGGCTGGCAAGACCACATCTCTCTTCACCATATTAAAGGCATTTCTAAAGTCAAGTTTGACTACGGCCTTGTCTTCTGATAGGTCCCTGATGTAGGCCCTTGCCGCATGAGCTGCGGCTTCACTGCCTTGAGAGACCCCAAAGCCCAGTTGGTGTGGCTGGAGTAAACTGGCAGCTTCTAGGCGAATGTTTCTTACTGCTGCTTTGGCAACTAGACGGCGAAGGGTGTTACCAACAGCAATGGGTCTGATTCCCCATCCTTCTTCTTCAAAGCGCATATATATATATATATATATATATATATATATATATATATATATATATATATATATATATATATATATATATATATATATATATATATATATATATATATACATACATACATCTACAATTAAGATTTTTTTGTTTATTACAATATACATATTTATACAGTTGCTTTACATATATATTAATCACTTTACCATACAAAGTTGTTGCAGTAGTAAGATTCTTGATTCACTAAATTTATTTTACTTATTTTTGTAGCATTCTATTGTTTACCCACATAGTTAACGATATGTGTATAATCTCTGTGGGATTTCTACATGGACATCCCGGCATGTCCTCACAAAGAATTACACTCCTCTTGGAACTTGTAGTTTGTACTGCAGGGGCTGTACCAGGATTTTGTTTACTGAGGAGCTAAATTCTGGCTGTCTGCCTTTATGAAGTGCTGGGGACACTCTTGTGTTTGTATGGTAAACAAACTTTTTACACAAAGTATGTATTAAAAATCAATTAAAATAACAGTATTTTGCAAAAGATCTTTTCATTCACACTTAAGAAGAACGAGAAAACATTTGACTGCATCAAAGAATAAGAAGAAGAATTAAATGAAATTTATCTTTCTATAACTTACCAACAACGTAAAGACCTTATTAATACAATGATATACTGGGAATAAAATATCATGATATTTTGCGCTAAATCCAAAATAATTGATACAGAAAGAACATAATAGATTCACTTTACTTTCAAATGAGATTCTGGGTAACTGAAAAGTAATAGCAATGTGATTGATCTGTCTGTTGTTATGGTTGGAAACAAAAGTATCAGTGATACTGTCAAACTTCAGAGTCTTGGCTCTTTCTGAATTTGTGGATGTGACGGCTATATAAATTGTTCTGCTGTCACCACTGCTGTTCCTAAAGTAGGTTTTTAATAGACGAGAGAGGGAAAAACTGTGCTCACATACTACAAAAATAACTGCCATAGTCATAGTGACGAACACCAGTTTGTGAGACAATCACGAGTGGAAGCAGCCTTTACGACCATAACTCTTACTAATGTGGCGACGGCCAAAGCAAAATAATGAATCCTGCATAACTAAATATTCCACCCAAGAGTATCATGTGTTCTTGATCCTAACAATAAATCAGTAGACCTATTGATATGTTCGTCCAATCTTAAGTTCTTATATGAGCAAACGAACACTGTAAAATATATATTGCCCAATTGATATTCGTGGAGATTTAAACTACATAATTAGTTGAATAACTGATGATTTTCATTACAATAGGAGGTTTAGGGAGACTGAAAGAAATTCTGAGATTGCTTTTGTTGTCTAGTGTTCAGACGTATAAACTCTTAAAATATTACAACTTTTACTGAACGTTATTGTCCTAACAAACGTACTAAGATCAGACTTTTTCATAGAATTAATAACTCTAAAAACAAAAGTCAGTCCTAGATTAACAGTGAATCTAGAATCAGCAGCCAAGTTGGAACAACAATCAAGAATCAACAGATAATCTAGAACTAACACTCAGTATACGGTAAGCTATCAGTGTAGTACCCACAATTAAGCTTGTACGGAAGTCAGATTCGGACTAACAGCCAGTCGAAGATCAACAGTCAGTCTGCGATCAATAGTGAATATATCTTGCAATAATTTATTCTGATCTCACTCACCTATTTTAATATTTAGTCTCATCAATTTGCTTATTTTTTCATTCACTTTCAATTTCTTTTTCTTGCGCCCACCTGCAAATTCCTCTTCCATCTTCTGCAAATTCTCTTTCCTACGTGTCAACACTAGTGTTTCATCTGCAAACATAAATGTTAGTAAATATATATTGAAGACAGAGTGTATCTTCTTGAACCTGAACATTTCCCAGACATTTTAGCATCACTAGGATAATTTGTCCAACCCTGGGGAAGCATAGAAACACTTATTATGGGAGTTATAACTGAGCATAGTTAATGTACCTGTCGTAACGTAGGAAACATTTCAGAAATGTTTAAGATGAAAAACTGAAAGTCTCTACAATACTGAATTAGGTACACAGACACATTCAACTTACCCAAGTCTACAATACTAAATCAGGTACACAGGTACATTCAACTAACCCAAGTCTACAATACTAAATCAGGTACACAGGTACATTCAACTAACCCAAGTCTACAATACTGAATCAGGTACACAGGTACATTCAACTAACCCAAGTCTACAATACTGAATCAGGTACACAGGTACATTCAACTAACCCAAGTCTACAATACTGAATCAGGTACACAGGCACGTACAACTTTCCCAAGTCTAGGTAAGTGAGGCATCACTTATTCAATACAGAAGACTCCTTGAATGCATAGTCACATGCCTATGTGATTCACAGAGGAATCACGGATTGGTCGTCTGCTAAACATATTACAAGTGAACACAAGGCAAGTGATGATGATGAGAAGCATCACTCATACAAATTTCAAACACTACAGTATAAAATCAGGGAAACTTCGGCACAGCAAATCTACTGACAGACCAAATGTTACAGGATAAAACCCAATTGTAAGTGTGAGTGCAACTCACCACTTGATAATGTACTATTAATAACGAAACGACGTCGTAAGTTATGGAAACCTTTGATGAGTGTCGTGAAGACAGTCTTCAACAACACACTGCCCCTTCAACCATCACATAAATTAATGTGATGGTGCAATTATATTCATTTTAGGAATATTAGGAGACTGTATAACGATCTACCCCTTTTTAATTGGTCTGGAACACTTATCTCCGGTAGGCCAGTGGAACATTAACCTCTAAGCAGGTCATTACATTAAGAGATTTCTTAGTGAACAAAAGTCTGCTATCTCTATTAACTTGATGCTGCTCACACGTAAATAAACATCAACACGTCTCTATTATTACTTGTCTTTATTATGATATTTCTTGAGTTTTTTCCTGTTACTTGATTTTGCTTTTTTAATTCATATTGTTAATATTCATGAATTTTGGCATTTGTCTGACATGTCATACCGTGTCTTTCTATTTGCTACGTAAAGATATTCAGGAGAAAATAAAGAGTACTGTAAAGTACCTAAACATTCAAGACATACCACTATGTCTTGTACCACTACAGTAAGACATACCACTATGTCTTGTACCACTACAGTAAAACATACCACTATGTCTTGTACCACTACAGTAAGACATACCACTATGTCTTGTACCACTACAGTAAGACATACCACTATGTCTTGTACCACTACAGTAAGACATACCACTATGTCTTGTACCACTACAGTAAGACTTACCACTATGTCTTGTACCACTACAGTAAGACATACCACTATGTCTTGTACCACTACAGTAAGACATACCACTATGTATTGTACCACTACAGTAAGACATACCACTATGTCTTGTACCACTACAGTAAGACATACCACTATATCTTGTACCGCTACAGTAAGACATACCACTATGTCTTGTACCACTACAGTAAGACATACCGCTATGTCTTGTACCACTACAGTAAGACATACCACTATGTCTTGTACCACTACAGTAAGACATACCACTATGTCTTGTACCACTACAGTAAGACATACCACTATGTCTTGTACCACTACAGTAAGACATACCACTATGTCTTGTACCACTACAGTAAGACATACCACTATGTCTTTGTCATGATATCTTGTATATATTTCATCTCTTTGATAATACGACCTTGCTAGTATCTTCGTTATTAGCTAAATCGAAGCTACTGGATCTTGGTATTATTATCCTATTCATCCTTCATCATAACTCAGTATTATTTTACCACTACGGTATATATTTAATATATATGGCTGAGTGTTATAGGTAAAGCATGTAACTGCCAGTTCACAGTTCACTCATGTTTGGTCGTGACGTCACGAGTTGGCGCCAAATAGTTATATCACTTGATCCGACGTGACTTGTGGGGCACTAGGATTTGTTTAGGTAGAGTCTCACTTGACTTAGCAGAGAGAGAGTACCTATTCTCTGATACTGTAGCCATTCTCACGCCATTATCTAGCCTGGACTTGGGAATGCGCAGCCACTTGATCACTGGATTTTGATTGTGTTTACTGTGTAAGCCAGAACTGTTCTACTGAGTGATACCCCAGTGAATTATTGTTGAAAATACGGCCAGTCAGAAACCATATTTGTGTTTATCGTGCATTGTAGTATTTTCTTATTGTACTTCATTAATACTGAAGATTCAGTGTTTAAGAATGTGTTAACTTCCTTTAGAAACTTAAAGGAACCTTAAACAGTGTATATATATTTATAGCATAATTATCAAACAAAAGCTAATTCTAGTTTAATTAAATTAAATCGATTTTTGTTTGAAGTTTCCATTTCCTATTTGATACAAAACAAGGAAGGAATATTGATTTATATTACGAGTTAAAAAGCACTCTATACTTTGCCCACTCGTAATAGTCTTGTGCCACTACAGTAAGACATACCACTATGTCTTGTACCACTACAGTAAGACATACCACTATGTCTTGTACCACTACAGTAAGACATACCACTATGTCTTGTACCACTACAGTAAGACATACCACTATGTCTTGTACCACTACAGTAAGACATACCACTATGTCTTGTACCACTACAGTAAGACATACCACTATGTCTTGTACCCCTACAGTTCCTCACTATGACGTCCTAAGTAAACCCTTCGTTCAATCTTTGTTACAAATTAAACTTTTCTTGTAACATGGCAAGGCGTGTAAACAACATGGCAAGGCGTGTAAACAACATGGCAAGGCGTGCAAACAACATGGCAAGGCGTGTAAACTACATGGCAAGGTGTGTAAACAACATGGCAAGGCGTGTAAACAACATGGCAAGGCGTGTAAACAACATGGCAAGGTGTGTAAACAACATGGCAAGGCGTGTAAACAACATGGCAAGGCGTGCAAACAACATAGCAAGGCGTGTAAACAACATGGCAAGGTGTGTAAACAACATGGCATGGCGTGCAAACAACATGGCAAGGCGTGTAAACAACATGGCAAGGTGTGTAAACAACATGGCATGGCGTGCAAACAACATGGCAAGGCGTGCAACAACATGGCAAGACGTGCAAACAACATGGCAAGACGTGTAAACAACATGGCAAAGACGTGTAAACAACATGGCAAGGCGTGCAACAACATGGCAAGACGTGTAAACAACATGGCAAGGCGTGTAAACAACATGGCAAGGCGTTTAAACAACATGGCAGGGCGCGTAAACAACATGTCAAGGCGTGCAAACAACATGGAAAGGCGTGTAAACAACATGGCAAGGTGTGTAAACAACATGGCATGGCGTGCAAACAACATGGCAAGGCGTGTAAACAACATGGCAAGGCGTGTAAACAACATGGCAAGGCGTGCAAACAACATAGCAAGGCGTGTAAACAACATTTCAAGGTGTGTAAACAACATGGCATGGAGTGCAAACAACATGGCAAGGCGTGTAAACAACATGGCAAGGCGTGCAGACAACATGGCAAGACGTGTAAACAACATGGCAAGACGTGCAAACAACATGGCAAGGCGTGCAACAACATGGCAAGACGTGCAAACAACATGGCAAGACGTGTAAACAACATGTCAAAGACGTGTGAACAACATGACAAGGCGTGTAAACAACATAACAAGGCGTGTAAACAACATGGCAAGGCGTGTAAACAACATCAAGTGAAGCTTTTCTTATAACTGGATTTGTTTGGGTCATTGCACACTCCTAGAGAAATATCCATGTACGTCAACATGTCTAAGAGGCCTTGTAGCAGTGCAACTCCCTCACTAGACCCAGGAGCTATAATTCAACTGTTGTATTAGAGCCAAAATGGGTCTAAGATCATTAGATCAACTTCCTCAAAAAATCGCTAAAGCTGTGTATCAGCAGTTTGAAGAAACTCAGGCTGGGAACATCCCAGTTAAACACTGTTAGAATATCATCAGAATAATTACACGAAACTGGATTGACATTCTTTGAGCCTTTTACTACATTAGAGGTAATTGTTCAGTAATACATAGTGTTCATAGTGTTTAAGCAGTTTGTCAACTATGCAACAAGATGAACAACAGCGCAGCTAATATAATGACATTAATAAAATCATAATATCAACAAAATTATTTATTCACTTTAGCAAACTGGACCATACACAACTTAATAATAACATGAGCTTTCCTATGACTAAAACACACACTGAGGAGGTTTGATTAAGCTCATGGAGCAGGGCGAGAGAGGACCTAGCAGCGATCAGTGAAGAGGCGGAGCCAAAAGCTATGACTCGACACCTGCAACCCCAACTAGTTGAGTACAGACACACTAACACAAATCTTCAACACATCCATTGAAACTGGGCAACTACCTGAGGCGTGGAAGATGGGAAATGTAGTCCCAATTTTTAAGAAAGGAGACAGATACGAGGCATTAAACTACAGACCTGTGTCACTGACGTGTATAGTATGCAAAGTCATGAAGAAGATCATCAGGAGGAGAGTGGTGGAGCTCTTAGAAGGACACAATCTTATAAACGACAACCAGCACGGTTTCAGGGAAGGAAAATCCTGTGTCACAAACCTACTGGAGTTTTATGACAAGGTAACAGAAGTAAGACACGAGACAGAGGGGTGGATAGACTGCATTTTCGTGGACTGCAAGAAGGCGTTCAACACAGTTCCTCACAAGAGGTTAATGCAAAAGCTAGAGGATCAGGCACACGTAACAAAAAAGGCACTGCAATGGATCAGAGAATATCTGACAGGGAGGCAAGAACGAGTCATGGTACGTGACGAGGTGTCAGAGTGTGCACCTGTGACGAGTGGGGTTCCACAAGGGTCAGTCCTAGGACCTGTACTGTTTTTGGTATATGTGAATGACATAACGGAAGGGATAGACTCAGAAGTGTCCCTGTTTGCAGATGATGTGAAGTTAATGAGAAAAATTAAATCAGTCGAGGATCAGGCAGGACTACAAAGAAACCTGGACAGGCTACAAGACTGGTCCAGTAACTGGCTCCTTGAATTTAACCCAGCCAAATGTAAAGTCATGAAGATCGGGGAAGGGCAAAGTGGACCGCAGACAGTGTATAATCTAGGTGGCCAAAGACTGCAAACCTCACTCAAGAAAAAAGATCTTGGGGTGAGTATAATACCGAGCACATCTCCTGAGGCACACATCAATCAGATAACTGCTGCAGCATACGGGCGGCTGCCAAACCTAAGAATAGCATTCCAATACCTCACTAAGGAATCATTCAAGACTCTGTACACCATATACGTCAGGCCCATACTGGAGTATGCAGCACCAGTTTGGAACCCACACCTGGTCAAGCACGTCAAGAAATTAGAGAAAGTGCAAAGGTTTGCAACAAGACTAGTCCCAGAGTTAAGGGGAATGTCCTACGAAGAAAGGTTAAGGGAAATCGGCCTGACGACACTAGAGGACAGGAGGGTTAGGGAAGACATGATAACGACATATAAAATACTGCGAGGAATAGATAAGGTGGACAGAGACAAGATGTTCCAGAGAGGGGACACAGAAACAAGGGTCACAATTGGAAGTTGAAGACTCCTATGAGTCAAAGGGATGTTAGGAAGTATTTCTTCAGTCATAGAGTTGTCAGGAAGTGGAATAGCCTAGAAAGTGACGTAGTGGAGGCAGGTACCATACATAGTTTTAAGACGAAGTTTGATAAAGCTCATGGAGCAGGGAGAGAGAGGACCTAGTAGCAATCAGTGAAGAGGCGGGGCCAGGAGCTATGACTCGACCCCTGCAACCACAAATAGGTGAGTACAAATAGGTGAGTAAAAACTCACATACACTTGCGAAATTTACTTATTATAATGGCTGAAATTTTAAATCTTAAGACCATGAAAATTAATAGTGTAAAATAGCAATATCATTTAATTAATTCTTCAGTGTTAATTAGAAACTGTGTGATCATTTTTCTCTGTAGGTTTAGTTTGTGACAGCCGAGGAACACCATGAAGAAGGTCTAGGAGTTAATGATCCCTCTCCTCTCTTAATAGTCTTTGTGCTCTCTTCTACGTTTCTTACGCTGGCTTATCAATCAAAGAATAAATAAATAAATGAACACACACACACATGCATATATATATATATATATATATATATATATATATATATATATATATATATATATATATATATATATATATATATATATATATATATATATATATATATATAATATAAAACTCATCATAGAAACCAAGGACCACAGGGCGGCCAGCTTCCTCTTTCAGGTTCAGTGTTGCTATCCAGAGGGAAATGCCTGCAGCATTCTGGGCACGCAGGCCACTGCCGGGAGCTGGACGAAGTATTTGAGATCTAGCTCTGAGTTGTTATCTATGTTGTTTTACTCCCTGTTGTATTCTTGTCAAGGTATTTTGTCAGTGTATTTTGTCTTTAAATAAAGTACTTATATATAAAATATTGGGGGTGGTAGGAGAAAATTTTAAACAGCTTCAGGGAGAACTTTGAGTTTTCCCTGAAGCAAGTTTATTTTTTCTCTAAGGATGAGGGTCCCCAGGACAGTTCCAGAGGTGGTACCTCCCTATTCTTTATGTATATATATATATATATATATATATATATATATATATATATATATATATATATATATATACATGTCGTGCCGAATAGGTAAAACTGGTCAATTAGCAAGAACTCGTTTAAAATTAAGTCCTTTCTAAAATTTTCTCTTATACGTTTAAAGATGTATTTTTTTCAGTTATGTTAAAGCTTACCCAACCTTATTATAACAAGTGCAATTTAATTTAGCCTAATCCAACTAAATATATTGAGATAAGTTTACAGTAACTTAATAATAAACATGCAAGGTCACGGAGAATTTTATCAGAAGAGTGGTGGAGCACCTAGAAAGGAATGAGCTTATAACGACAGCCAGCACGGTTTAAGGGTTGGGAAATCCTGTCTCACAAACCTACTGGAGTTCTATGACAGGGTGACAGCAGTAAGACAAGAGGGAGAAGGGTGGGTAGATTGCATTTTCTTGGACTGTAAGAAGGCGATTGTCACAGTTCCACACAAGAGATTAGTGCAGAAGCTGGAGGACCAGGCAGGGATAACAGGAAAGGCACTACAATGGATCAGGGAATACCTGTCAGGAAGACAACAGCGATTCATGGTACGTGGCGAGGTGTCAGAGAAGGCGCCTGTAACGAGTGGGGTGCCACGGGATCAGTCCTTGGACTAGTGGTGTTTCTGGTATTGTGAGCTGCATGACAGAAGGAATAGACACCGAAGTGTCCCTGTTTGCACATGATGTGAAGTTGATGAGAAGAATTCAATCGGAAAAGGACCAGGCAGAACTACAAAGGAATCTGGACAGACTGCAAGCCTGGTCCAGCAACTGGCTCCTGGAGTTCAACCTTACCAAGTGCAAAGTCATGAAGATTGGGGAAGGGCAAAGAAGACCACAGACGGACTACTGTCTAGTGCGCCAGAGACTAAAACCTCACTCAAGGAAAAGGATCTTGGGATAAGTATAACACCGAGCACATCTCCTGAGGCGCACTTCAACTAAATAACTGCTGCAGCATATGGGCGCCTAGCAAACCTATGAACAGCATTCCGACATCTTAATACAGAATTGATGAGGACCATGTACACTGTGTACATTAGGCCCATATTGGAGTATGCAGCACCAGTTTAGAACCCACACCTAGCCAAGCATGTAAGGAAACTAGAAAAAGTGCAAAGGTTTGCAACAAGACTAGTTCCGGATCTAAGGGGCATGTCCTACGAGGAGAGGTTAAGGGAAATCGACCTGACGACACTGGAAGACAGGAGAGATTCACGGGATATGATAACATATAAAATACTAAGAGGAATCGACAAGGTGGACAGAGACAGGATGTTCCAGAGATGGGACACAGCAACAAGGGTTCACAGTTGGAAGTTGAAGACTCAGATGAATCATAGGGATGTTAGGAAGTATTTCTTCAGTCACAGAGTTGTCAGAAAGTAGAATAGTCTGGGAAGTGATGTAGTGGAGGCAGGATTAATTCATAGCTTTAAGAAGACGAATGATAAAGCTCATGGAGCGAGAAGAGTGACCTATTGGCGACAAGTGAAGAGGCGGGGCCAGGATCTGTAATTAGACCCCTACAACCACAACTAGGTGAGTACACACACTCAAACTCACACACACACACACACCATCATATGTTTTCGGATCAAGGTACAACACCTAGCTTTGTTGGGTGCGTGATGTTTGTAGGATTGGATGGGCCAGTGGGTTAGAGCGAGGCTAATTTTCGCTCACTATGAGGCAGACTGAACAACACGGGTTTGATCCCCCGGCTAGTCGCAAAGTTTTACATATATATATATATATATATATATATATATATATATATATATATATATATATATATATATATATATATATATATATATATTATATATATATATATATAGTGTGTGAGTGTACTCACCTATTTGTGGTTGCAGGGTCGATTCATAGATCCTGGCCCTGCCTCTTAACTGATTGCTACTAGGTCCTCTCTCTCCCTGCTCCATGAGCTTTATCAAACCTCGTCTTAAAACTATGTATGGTTCCTGCCTCCACTTCGTCGCTTTCTAGGCTATTCCACTTCCTGACAACTCTATGACTGAAGAAATGCTTCCTAACATCCCTTTGACTCATAAGAGTCTTCAACTTCCAATTATGACCCCTTGTTTCTGTGTCCCCTCTCTGGAACATCTTGTCTCTGTCCACCTTATCTATTCCTTGCAGTATTTTATATGTCGTTATCATGTCTCCTCTAACATTCCTGTCCTCTAGTGTCGCCAGGCCGATTTCACTTAATCTTTCTTGTAGGACAATACCCTTAGCTCTGGGACTAGTCTTGTTGCAACCTTTGCACTTTCTCTAATTTTTTGACGTGCTTGACCAGGTGTGAGTTCCAAACTGGTGCTGCATACTCCAGTATGAGCCTGACGTATATGGTGTACAGAGTCTTGAACGATTCCTTAGTGAGGTATTGGAACGCTATTCTTAGGTTTGCTAGCCGCCCGTATACTGCAGCAGTTATCAGATTAATGTTATTTAGTTACCATTTTGTCCTAGGCACATGTCGATTAGACACTAGGCCTTTGTATGTGTGTGTGTGTGTGTGTGTGTGTGTGTGTGTGTGTGTGTGTGTAACGAAACACTTTGAAATGTTTCGGCCCCGCCGGGAATTGAAAATGTGTGCCTCAGGAGATGTGCTCGGTATTATACTCACCCCTAGATATTTTTCCTTGAGTGAGGTTTGCAGTCTTTGGCCACCTAGATTATACTCTGTCTGCGCTCTTCTTTGCCCTTCCCCGATCTTCATGACTTTACATATGGCAGGGTTAAATTCAAGAAGCCATTTACTGGACCAGGCTTGTAGCCTGTATAGGTCTCTTTGTAGTCTTGCCTGGTCCTCAACTAATTTAATTCTTCTCATTAACTTCACATCATCTGCAAACAGGGACACTTCTGAGTCTATCCCTTCCGTTATGTCATTCACATATACCAAAAACAGTACAGGTCCTAGGACTGACCCTTGTGAAACCCCACTCGTCACAGGTGCACACTCTGACACCTCGTCATGTACCATGACTCGTTGTTGCCTCCCTGTCAGACATTCTCTGATCCATTGCAGTGCCTTTCCTGTTACGTGTGCCTGATCCTCTAGCTTTTGCATTAACCTCTTGTGAGGAACTGTGTCGAACGCCTTCTTGCAGTCCAAGAAAATGCAGTCTATCTACCCCTCTCTCTCGTGTCTTACTTCTGTTACCTTGTCATAAAACTCCAGTAGGTTTGTGACACAGGATTTTCCTTCCCTGAAACCGTGCTGGCTATCGTCAGTGACACAGGTTTGTAGTTCGATGCCTCGTGT
Organism: Cherax destructor; assembly: GCA_009830355.1. Lineage (NCBI taxonomy): Eukaryota > Metazoa > Arthropoda > Malacostraca > Decapoda > Parastacidae > Cherax > Cherax destructor. The sequence continues at coordinate 85,599 of WNWK01006300.1, forward strand.
CTGTCTCCTTTCTTAAAAATTGGGACTACATTTGTCATTTTCCACACCTCACGTAGTTGCCCAGTTTCAATGGATGTGTTGAAGATTTTTGTTAGTGGCACACTAAACACCTCTGCTCCTCTGTAAGGACCCACGGAGAAATGTTGTCATGTCCCACCACTTTTGAGGTATCGAGTTCACATAACAGCTTCTTCCCCTCCTCCTCGGTTGTGTGTATTTCATCCAGCACTTGTTGGTATACCTCCCTATTATGAATTCCTGGAGTCCCTGTCTCCTCTGTAAATACTTCTTTAAATCTCATGTTGAGCTCCTCACATACCTCTTGGTCGTTTCTTGTGAACGCCTCACCTTCCTTCCTCAGCCTGATTACCTGGTCCTTGACTGTTGTTTTCCTCCTGATGTGGGTCAGACTTGACTGAGCCTCCTTTCTTACCTCTGCATATTCGTTTGTGGTTCTTCGGCTAATCTCTTTATTTTCCTGGGTCCTTTATCTTTTGTTCTTTTTCCATTCTCTCGTGCACTTAGTTTTTGCCTCCCTACACCTTTGGGACTCGTTCTGGTCTTCCCGTTACTTCTGTTTCCCTTGGGGACAAACCTCTCCTCTGCCTCTTTGCATTTGGTTGTCACATATTCTATCATTTCATTTACTGTTTTTTTTCTGCCAATGCTCTCCCCACTGAACGTCTTGTAGGAAGTTCCTCATGCCTGTGTAGTCCCCCCTTTTGTAGTTTCGTTTCTCCCTTCTTATTCCTGCTCCCCTCTCCACTTGTAGCTCAACTATATAATCAAAACGCAAAACCAAATGATCACTAGCTCCAAGGGGCCTTTCATACGTGATATCCTCGATGTCCGAACTACTCAAGGTGAATACTAGGTCCAGTCTTGCTGGATCATCCTCACCTCTCTCTCTCTGGTAGTGTCTCTAACATGTTGATGCATAAGGTTTTCCAGTACCACATCCATCATCTTGGCTCTCAATGATTCAGGACCTCCATGGGGCTCCAGGTTTTCCCAATCAATCGCCTTGTGATTGAAATCACCCATAACTATTAACTTTGCTCTCCCCATGTGGGCTCTTCTGGCCACCTCGGCTAGTGTGTCTACCATTGCTCTATTGCTCTCGTCGTATTCTTCTCTTGGCCTTCTGCAGTTCTGTGGCGGGTTGTACATTACAGCAATTACCACCTTATGGCTCTCAGACTGAATTGTTCCTACTATATAGTCCCTTTCGCCCATTCCATCCATTCCTTCCACTTCCTCAAATCCCCACTGGTGTATGTTAGTTACCATTTTGTCCTAGGCACATGTCGATTAGACACTAGGCCTGTTGTATGTGTGTGTGTGTGTGTGTAAGGAAACACATCGAAATGTTTTCGCCCCGCCGGGAATTGAACCCAGGCGCTCCGTGCGTGAAGCGAGAGCTTTAGCCACCAGGCCACCGGGGCAATATGTACTCACCTAGTTGTACTCACCTAGTTGTGGTTTCAGGGGTCGAGTCATAGCTCCTGGCCCCGCCTCTTCACTGGCCGCTACTGGGTCACTCTCCCTGCGCATGAGCTTGATCATACCTCTTCTTAAAGCTATGTATGGAACCTGCCTGCACTACATCGCTTCCCAAACTATTCCACTTCCCGACCACTCTGTGACTGAAGAAATACTTCCTAACATCCCTGTGATTCATCTGAGTCTTCAACTTACAACTGTCCCCTTGTTGCTGTGTCCCATCTCTGGAACATTCTATCCCTGTCCACCTTGGCAATTCCTCCCAGTATTTTATATGTCGTTATCATGTCTCACCTATCTCTCCTGTCCTCCAGTGTCCTCAGGTCAATTTCCCTTAACCTCTCCTCGTAGGACCTACCACTTAGCTCCGGGACTAGTCTTGTTGCAAACCTTTGCACTTTCTCTAGTTTCTTTACGTGCTTGGTTGGTGTGGGTTCCAAACTGGTGCTGCATACTCCAGTATGGGCCTAACGTACATAGTGTACAGGGTCCTGAACGATTCCTTATTAAGATGTCGGAATGCTGTTCTTAGGTTTGCTAGGCGCCCGTATGCTGCAGCAGTGATTTGGTTGATGTGCGCCTCAGGAGATGTGCGTGGTGTTATACTCACTCAGGGTCTTTTTCCTTGAGTGAGGTTTGTAGTCTCTGGTCCCCTAGACTGAACTCCGTCTACGGTCTTCTTTGCCCTTCCCCAATCTTCATGTCTTTACACTTGGTGGGGTTGAACTCCATGAGCCAATTACTGGACCAGGCTTGCAGCCTGTCCAGATCCCTTTGTAGTTCTGCCTGGTCCTCGTCCGATTGAATTCTTCTCATCAACTTCACATCATCTGCAAACAGGGACACTTCGGAGTCTATTCCTTCCGTCATGTCGTTCACAAATACCAGAAACAGCACTGGTCCCAGGACTGATCCCTGTTGCACCCCGATCGTTACAGGTGCCCACTCTGACACCTCGCCACGTACCATGACTCGCTATTGTCTTCCGGACAGGTATTCCCTGATCCATTGCAGAGTCTTCCCTGTTATTCCTGCCTGGTCCTCCAGCTTTTGCACTAATCTCTTGTGTGGAACTGTGTGTGTGTGTGTGTTGTATTAACCTTGGTAATAAATACCGAGAAGTTGGTTTAGAAAAGCACGTAAGCAAACGCTAGAACACAGAAAACGTTTCGGTCCTGGGACCCTGATCACTTCTAACATACAGAGGTTGAAAAAACATTTTATATAAGCGGAGAGTGAGGTGTGAGTGACTCATGGTGACCTGAAGAATGCCATGTTGGGATGAGGACGGGTAGACGATGAGATCATGTGACTCCTTTGTTGCTGGGTAGGTGGTGTTTTGCCTACTTGAGTATCATGTATGCTAATGTTTTAGAAATTTTGTAGTTGACAGTGTTATTCTCTATTGTGTCGGTGATGGCAAATTAACGAAGCTTCTAGACAACGTCGACGTCTAAAGTTTTGTTGGTATACCTCTCTATTCTGAATTGTTGTGCCTCATCCCAATTCATCAAATGCCCAGTGGATTCCCTGTGGAGGACACAGGGTGCCCAAAGAGACTGGTATTTCGAGGATCGTTCAGGCGGACCAAAAGATCTCTACCCGTTTCGCGTACATATTTCTTGGGACGGTATCCACAGGGAATGGTGTAGATTCCCCCTGTGGAAGTTAGAGCTGTGAGGCAACGTTTTGTATTGAGGTCTTTGACAGATGATATGTTTATGTGGAAACATGTCACTGTTAGCAAGTGCCTGGCAAGTATTGTGGCAACATCACCACACTGGGGCTCTATGAACTGCTTAGAGAGCTGTTGCATGAGCGGATTCTTGTGGCTAGCTTTTGCCTTGAGTCTGCAATCCTGGATGAAGAAAGGTGGAAACTGAAGACGTGTAAAGGGTTGTGTTATGTAGATACATTCTTCAAGAAAATAAGGGCTGGAGATACGAAGAGCTCACAAGAAGTTAATGAGGACACCACTTTTACTACGGGTGTCTTGTGTATCATTACGATGATACACAAACGGGCAAGACGCCCTCACCACAAGGACCACACTACCTTTAAAACGAACAGTAGGCAATACATACACCACATAACCTGGGATCTCCACATCTCGTATATCTTAAGAACATAAGAAAGAAGGAACACTGCAACTGGCCTACTGGCCCATGCGAGGCTTAAGCCAATGCCCTAACCTAGTCAGGTCAGGACACATTCACTTAAGGAAGTAGCACGGCATCTGACCTAGTAGCACAAGGTGATCAGGTCCAACTCACTCCCACCCACACCCACACCTGTCTAGGATAGATATTTTTAACACGCTATTTACATCCCCTTTATTTATTCCTGGTAGGTAAATTAGACACATATGCAACACTTGGGTATCTTTATTGAGGAAACGTTTCGCCACACAGTGGCTTCATCAGTCCATACAAAGGAGAATCGTGAAGAACAGGAGGAGTGTGAGTTGTCAGGCCTCATCTTGAGACGATGTTGTCAGTCCATCAAGATTGATGGACTGACAACATCGTCTCAAGATTGAGGGCCTGACAACCTCCTTTGTATGGACTGATGAAGCCACTGTGTGGCGAAACGTTTCCTCAATAAAGATACCCAAGTGTTGCATATGTGTCTAATTTACCAACTCGTCGGTTCTCTGAACCATTCATTTATTTATTCCTGTTTTCCATATACACCTCAATCATATCTTCCCTAATTCTACGCCTTTCTAGCGAGTGCAGATTCAGGGCCCTCAGTCTATCCTCATGGGGAAGATTTCTGATACATGGGATCAACTTTGTCATCCTCCTCTGTACGTTTTCCAGTGCATTTATATCCATTCTGTAATACGGTGACCAGAACTGTGCAGCATAATCTAAATGAGGCCTAAACAAAGATATATAGAGTTGAAGAACAACCTGAGGACTTCTATTATTTATACTTCTAGATATAAAGCCAAGGATTCTGTTAGCTCTATTACGAACACTTATGCACTGTTGTCTTGGTTTCAAATTACTACTAACCAGAACTCCTAAATCCTTCTCGCAATCAGTATATTAAGATCTACATTATTTAGTTTATATGTGGCATGGTTATTTTCCTGTCCAACATTTAGAACTTTGCATTTGTCTATATTAAACTGCATCTGCCACTTCTATGATCATTGCATCAGTCTATTCAAATCTTCCTGGAGTGCTCTAATGTCTTCATTATAATAAATTGGATCGCCTATTTTGGTGTCATCAGCAAATTTGCTTATGTCGCTATTTATTCCCTCATTTATGTCGTGTACGTAAATTGTGAATAACAAGGGGCCCAACACTGACCCCTGTGGAACACCGCTTGTGACGTGTTCCCATTCTGATTTCTCCCCATTTATGCAAACTCTCTGCTGCCTATTTGTAAACCACGCCACTACCCAGGAAAAAAAAATCATCCTTTTCTGTGTGCCTTAAGTTTCCTCAATAGCCTTTGACGTGGAACTCTATCGAAAGCCTTACTCTATCTAAAGTCCATATACACAATAACATATTCATTACCATGATCTATTTCCTCAAATACCTAAGTGAAAAAAGTTAGTAAATTCGTGAGACAGGAACGCCCTTTGTAAATCCGTGTTGAGTTTCATTAATCAATTTATGTATTTCTAGATGGCTACGAATTGCATCGGCAATTAATGATTCCATAAATTTTCCCACTGTGGAGGTAAGGCCTATTGGTCTATAATTCGTAGCTAAGGACCTGTCACCTGCCTTGTAAATAGGTAAAACATTTACAACATTTCCACTTGTCTGGCACTAAGCCAGTTTTTAGTGATATATTGAAAAGATTAGCCAGAGCTTTGCTAACTTCCTCTTTACATTCTTTTAAAACTCTTGCAAACAATTCACCAGGACCTGTGGATTTGTTAGGTTTAAATTTCTCTATTTGTCTGACTACCATGTCACAAGTTACCCTAATAGTGCATAGTTTATTATCTTCCTGTTCTTCATAATTTATTATTTCTGGAATTTCGCTAGTATCTTCCTGAGTATAAACGGAGTGGAAGAAAGTGTTGAAAATTTCACACATTTCCTTATCACTGTCAGTAATCTGACCTGAGATACTCTTAAGTGGGCGTATCTTGTCCCTAATCTTACTTCTGTATACCTGAAAGAACCCTTTTGGGGTTAGTCTTCGAATCCCTTGCGACTTTAGCCTCATAATCTCTTTTTGTTTTTCTTATTCCTTTCATTATTTGTCTCTTTAATTGAATATATTGATTTCTTAACCACCAATACCTCTTTTGATATTCCTATATATACCTCTCTTTTGACCAGTGAGATATTTTAATCTATTATTCATCCATTTGTGATCATTTTTGTTAGATCTAATTTCCCTACTTGAGACAAAAGTTGTCTGGGCAGCTAGAACTATGCTCTGAAAACGTCATATTGGCAACCAACACCACCTACCTGACCAATAGTCAGATTATCCCAATTTAGCCCCCCTAGGTAATTTCTCAGTCCCATGAAGTCGGCCAAGCGGAAGTCTGGGATAGAGACTTGATTGCAGTTATCTGGGTAATTCCATGATATATTAAAACTAAGTGACTTGTGATCGCTTTCCCCAAGCTAATTATTAACCTGAATATTTATTAATTAGTGATTCTTTGTTGGCAAGAACCAAATCATGCAGGTTGTTTCCTTTAGTTGGGTCTGTCACAAACTGTTTTAAAAAGGAATCCTGAACCATATCAAAAAAATCACTAGACTCATGATTTCCTGTTACACTGTTCCATTCAATTTATCTGAAGTTAAAATCTCCCATTAACACAACATTCTCATGTCTAGATGCCTTATGAATTTCGTCCCATAGCAGCATACTGGACTCCCTATCATGGTTTGGGAGCCTATAACTCACACCCAAAATTATTTTTCCACGGCCCTCGAGAAACTGTAGCCAAAGAGATTCTGTGTCTGATGTTTCTAATGTTATGATTTGTCTAACACAACAATTTAAATTATCTCAGGCTTACATCGCCACTCCACCACCTTTCCTGTTGACCCTATCAGTGTGGAATAGTTTATAACCCTGTATGTTGCATTCAGAAGGCATTTCTCTATCTTTCAAAATGAACCAGGTCTCCGTTATAGCAATAATATCTATATTACCTGCACTTGCAAGTAACCTTAAGGAAGCTGGTCACTCGTTGCCCTCTACAATCTCTCTTTGTTGAACAGTTGCTTTGCCTTTACTAGCAACTTTATTTAAATATTGTCTTTTAAACATATTCCTGAGGTATCCTGGTAATATCTGCTGTTTTCAACCCTAATACTGCAGCCTAATTGTTTGCCACAAACACCCATATCTCTACAATCTATCAGTTTAAATTCCTAGACAAGTCATCAATGTTACAAAATGACACGATATCTATTAGTACTAGACATCTCCAGTGAATACTAGAAAGGATAGCCCTTCTAGCATCCAGCCTGTTACTGGGCTTTTGCAACAAAGTCAGTATCCTGGTCCAGTTATCCAACATATTATATATCTTAAGAGGATTACAGCTGGTAGGGTACTAACCAACGAAATATATTTAAAAGGTTTATTATCAAAGTGAGTGTCTAGGGTTTCAAAGTAAATAAATGTAAATATGATCAGGATGTTCATTAAGTTATGAATTAGGAGGTTAATTAGGAGGTTAGCTCCTACACTGCTCTCATATACAATAATGCTGTGCTGAGGGCACATATATCCAAATGACTCTTAAGTACCATCAGGTACAATGTCAGTACAATAATACAGATATATGCAAATAAGAATATACGTGTGTATGAGTGTGCTCCAGGTAACTCTAAGACTCGACTCAACCAGTGTCCGATTGAACTTCTCATAAGCTAGCTTCTCTAACAAACTGACAATCAGAACAGTTTGATTGACCAGTAAAATGACCAATTCGCAGAATAGCAATATACCAAGCAACAGCAACACAGCGTCAGGAACCAGGAGATAGAAAACAGACCCTAACTGGGGACCATCAATAGATCCTCCAAAACAGTCACAAAACTCCCTTTCTACTGAAGCTAGGTTCAGCATAAACAATCCCAAACTGTGGCGGTGCACAGATGCCTTATCGAATTAGGTCAGGAGCTGTAGCTAGAGACCTGAGTTATCTCAGAGTGTCAATGTTACACACAACCCAGAAAAAGTCGAAAAACACTGTCTAGTCTATCCTCTGTGAACAGAGTTACACAGAGTCCTGAGAAGTATGTTTCGTCTCACCACCGAACACATACTCTACCCAAACAGAGTCTAAATGGCGAGAAAACAAGCAGAGACAGGAGAGAGGTGTTGTCTCAACGATGTCCAGCTGCGTAGTGCTCTCGAGGAAGGAGCAGCAGCCACCTGCCTCAGGTGTGGTCAGAGACTCCTCCCAGCAACAAGCCTAGTGTCATAATCGGTAGTTTGCCAACTCCAAGGCAGCTACTACAAACATGAGTACAATTTATAATGTTACATCCTACCTAATAAACATAGCTAAGTCAAATAATGTCCAATAATAGTCCAATAATAGTATAAAGCAAGATATTAACGATTTAGCTATTATCGAGAATATCAGCAATATAAAATTATAGAAAATGGAAAATATACATTATAAACAGATATATACATTGGGGCCCATTCTGGGGCCGCAATATCAATGACACCCTCTATCGAATTGGATAATGCTATCCAACAACCCTCAGTATTTTTGTGAAGGACAGCAATGAGCCACATGGTACTACCCACCAACCTTCAGTATTGTTGTCGAGGACAGCATTGAGCCATGTGGTACTACCAATCAACCTTCAGTATTGTTGTGGAGGACAGCAGTGAGCCATGTGGTACTACCCACCAAACTTCAGTATTGTTGTGGAGGTCAGCAGTGAGCTATGTGGTACTACCCACCAACCTTCAGTATTGTTGTGGAGGACAGCAGTGAGCCATGTGGTACTACCCACCAACCTTCAGTATTGTTGTGGAGGACAGCAGTGAGCCATGTGGTACTACCCACCAAACTTCAGTATTGTTGTGGAGGACAGCAGTGAGCCATGTGGTACTACCCACCAACCTTCAGTATTGTTGTGGAGGACAGCAGTGAGCCATGTGGTACTACCCACCAAACTTCAGTATTGTTGTGGAGGTCAGCAGTGAGCTATGTGGTACTACCCATCAACATTCATTATTGTTGTGGAGGACAGCAGTGAGCCATGTGGTACTACCCACCAACCTTCAGTATTGTTGTGGAGGACAGCAGTGAGCCATGTGTACTACCCACCAACCTTCAGTATTGTTGTGGAGGACAGCAGTGAGCCATGTGGTACTACCCACCAAACTTCAGTATTGTTGTGGAGGTCAGCAGTGAGCTATGTGGTACTACCCACCAACCTTCAGTATTGTTGTGGAGGACAGCAGTGAGCCATGTGGTACTACCCACCAACCTTCAGTATTGTTGTGGAGGACAGCAGTGAGCCATGTGGTACTACCCACCAAACTTCAGTATTGTTGTGGAGGTCAGCAGTGAGCCATGTGGTACTACCCACCAACCTTCAGTATTGTTGTGGAGGACAGCAGTGAGCCATGTGGTACTACCCTCCAAATTTCAGTATTGTTGTGGAGGACAGCAGTGAGCCATGTGGTACTACCCACCAAACTTCAGTATTGTTGTGGAGGACAGCAGTGAGCCATGTGGTACTACCCACCAAACTTCAGTATTGTTGTGGAGGTCAGCAGTGAGCCATGTGGTACTACCCACCAACCTTCAGTATTGTTGTGGAGGACAGCAGTGAGCCATGTGGTACTACCCTCCAAATTTCAGTATTGTTGTGGAGGACAGCAGTGAGCCATGTGGTACTACCCACCAACCTTCAGTATTGTTGTGGAGGACAGCAGTGAGCCATGTGGTACTACCCACCAAACTTCAGTATTGTTGTGGAGGTCAGCAGTGAGCTATGTGGTACTACCCATCAACATTCATTATTGTTGTGGAGGACAGCAGTGAGCCATGTGGTACTACCCACCAACCTTCAGTATTGTTGTGGAGGACAGCAGTGAGCCATGTGGTACTACCCACCAACCTTCAGTATTGTTGTGGAGGACAGCAGTGAGCCATGTGGTACTACCCACCAAACTTCAGTATTGTTGTGGAGGTCAGCAGTGAGCTATGTGGTACTACCCACCAACCTTCAGTATTGTTGTGGAGGACAGCAGTGAGCCATGTGGTACTACCCACCAACCTTCAGTATTGTTGTGGAGGACAGCAGTGAGCCATGTGGTACTACCCACCAAACTTCAGTATTGTTGTGGAGGTCAGCAGTGAGCCATGTGGTACTACCCACCAACCTTCAGTATTGTTGTGGAGGACAGCAGTGAGCCATGTGGTACTACCCTCCAAATTTCAGTATTGTTGTGGAGGACAGCAGTGAGCCATGTGGTACTACCCACCAAACTTCAGTATTGTTGTGGAGGACAGCAGTGAGCCATGTGGTACTACCCACCAAACTTCAGTATTGTTGTGGAGGTCAGCAGTGAGCCATGTGGTACTACCCACCAACCTTCAGTATTGTTGTGACTCTAACACAGGAAGGACGCTGCTGCTGCCTCACAAACTTCCTACAAAGACGCATTTTGTCCTACGTCTCATAATTACTGATAATACATCCTAAGAAGAAATTCTCCGGCACCATTTATAAGAAGCTAAAGAGGCGTCTAAAAAATTAAATAAAGGCATTGTGAGTATTTTTTATCGGCCGTAAACTAAGCCTGAAGTTTTGTCCTGTATTTGATGTATGAGCCCTGTAGGTTTAGCGTTTCTTCTTTTTTATTATAATGCAAGACTATCATTATTTATTAGCAAATAATCTTAATTTTCATAATGTATATTCTGAAAACATTGTTTTACTGTTGTATAATATTGGCAATACTCCAGTCTACTTTCTCTCCCATGCTCCAACAATACTAAAGACTACTTTCTCTCCCATGCTCCAACAATACTCCAGTCCACTTTCTCTCCCATGCTCCAACAATACTAAAGTCTACTTTCTCTCCCATGCTCCAACAATACGAAAGTCCACTTTCTCTCCCATGCTCCAACATTACTCCAGTCCACTTTCTCTCCCATGCTCCAACAATACTAAACTCCACTTTCTCTCCCATGCTACAACAATAATAAAGTCCACTTTCTCTCACATGCTCCAACAATACTAAACTCCACTTTCTCTCCCATGCTCCAACAATACTAAACTCCACTTTCTCTCCCATGCTCCAACAATAATAAAGTCTACTTTCTCTCACATGCTCCAACAATACTAAAGTTAACTTTTTCTCATGTGCTCCAACAATACTAAAGTCCACTTTCTCTCACATGCTCCAACAATATTAAAGCCCACTGTCTCTCCCATGCTCCAACAATACTAAAGTCCACTTTCTCTCACATGGTAAAACAATACTCAAGTCCACTTTGCATCCCATGCTCCAACAATACTCCAGTCCACTTTCTCTCCCATGCTCCAAGAATACTCCAGTCCACTTTCTCTCCCATGCTCCAACAATACTAAAGACTACTTTCTCTCCCATGCTCCAACAATACTCCAGTCCACTTTCTCTCCCATGCTCCAACAATACTAAAGTCTACTTTCTCCCATGCTCCAACAATACGAAAGTCCACTTTCTCTCCCATGCTCCAACATTACTCCAGTCCACTTTCTCTCCCATGCTCCAACAATACTAAACTCCACTTTCTCTCCCATGCTACAACAATAATAAAGTCCACTTTCTCTCACATGCTCCAACAATACTAAACTCCACTTTCTCTCCCATGCTCCAACAATACTAAACTCCACTTTCTCTCCCATGCTCCAACAATAATAAAGTCTACTTTCTCTCACATGCTCCAACAATACTAAAGTTCACTTTTTCTCATGTGCTCCAACAATACTAAAGTCCACTTTCTCTCACATGCTCCAACAATATTAAAGCCCACTTTCTCTCCCATGCTCCAACAATACTAAAGTCCACTTTCTCTCACATGGTAAAACAATACTCCAGTCCACTTTCTCTCACATGGTAAAACAATACTCAAGTCCACTTTGCATCCCATGCTCCAACAATACTCCAGTCCACTTTCTCTCCCATACTCCGACAATATTCCAGTCCACTTTCTCTCCCATGCTCCAATAATACTCCAGTCCACTTTCTCTCACATACTCCGACAATATTCCAGTCCACTTTCTCTCCCATGCTCCAACAATACTCCAGTCCACTTTCTCTCCCATACTCCGACAATATTCCAGTCCACTTTCTCTCCCATGCTCCAATAATACTCCTGTCCACTTTCTCTCACATGCTCCAACAATACTCCAGTTCACTTTCTATCCCATGCTCCAACAATACTCCAGTTCACTTTCTCTCCCATGCTCCACCAATACTTCAGTCCACTTTCCCTCACATGGTCCAACAATTCTCCAGTTCACTTTCTCTCACATGCTCCAACAATTCTCCAGTTCACTTTCTCTCACATGCCCCAACAATACTCCAGTTCACTTTCTATCCCATGCTCCAACAATACTGCAGTCAACTTTCTCTCACATGCTCCAACAATACTGCAGTTAACTTTCTCTCACATGCTCCAACAATACTCCAGTCAACTTTCTCTCACATGCTCCAACAATACTCCAGTCAACTTTCTCTCACATGCTCCAACAATAATCCAGTCAACTTTCTCTCACATGCTCCAACAATACTCCAGTCAACTTTCTCTCACATGCTCCAACAATAATCCAGTCAACTTTCTCTCACATGCTCCAACAATAATCCAGTCAACTTTCTCTTATATGCTCCAACATTACTCAAATAATGTAAATTTTTCTTGCAACGTAATTTATTTTTTTTGAGGTGTGAAAAAAAAAAATATAATATGACTTGATCAAAGAATCACTTAGCATTGTTTCATCATTGGAAAGTCACCAAACTTGCTTTGACTTTGTCATTATTTTTCCAGTTGCACAAAAGTGTTGCCGACTAAGAATTTTAAATTTTTATTCTTCATTTTTTTTTCAATTTTCTTGAAATTTGGTATTCATCGTAGTTACATATACCCTGACACTCACCATCAATTTAGGAATGAGAGGAAAAAAAATGTTGGTTTCAATTCGTCAATAGGCATATTGAATGGAGTAATGTGTCAGAAAATGTTGAGTTTAGTGACTTTCTTCATACTGTCCAGGACAGTTTGTGAGAGAGTAAACAACCTGCTCGACTTGGTTCGAGCAAACAAGGATTCGTTAATTAATATCTTGCGATTACTGATGAGCTTGTGAAAGTGATCACAAATAATTATGTTTCAATATATCATGAAATTACCTTAATAAATACACCCTGGTCAAAGTCCCTGACTTCCGCTTGACCGATTTCATTGGACTGATAAATTGCTTGGGTGAGGCAACTGGTGTGAGCTGACTGGTCACTATCCTATGGGTCAGATTGGCAATGATGGGTGCCAGTATGACATTTTTCAAAGTATAGTGATAAGGTGCTGATCCCCCATGAGGCCTGGTCACGGGGTGTTGATCCCAAACCCCCCTCCAGGTATACTCCACGTAAGCGGCCAAGCTTATCCGTAATCAAAACAGGGAAATTAGATTAAAAAAATGATTCTAAATGGATAAAAAACATACTGAAACATTTCATAGGTCAAAATAAAGGAATTTACAGGCGAATCAAAATGGAAGAGGGCAGTTAAGAAATAAATATACTCAATTAAAAAGACAAAAAGGAATAATAATACCTAAAAGAGATTATGAGGATTAACCGAAAAGATTTCTTTTCGGTATAGATTGGTAGACAGCAACCACCCAAGGAGGGTGGTAGACAGCAACCACCCAGGGAGGGTGGTAGACAGCAACCACCCAAAGAGGGTTGTAGACAGCAACCACCCAGGAAGGGTGGTAGACAGCAACCACCCAGGGAGGGTGGTAGACAGCAACCACCCAGGGAGGGTGGAAGACAGCAACCACGTTGGGAGGATGGTAGACAGCAACCACCCTGGGAGGATGGTAGACAGCAACCACCAAGGGAAGGTTGTATACAGCAACCACCTAGGGAGGGTGGTAGACAGCAACCACCCAGGGAGGGTGGTAGATAGAAAACACCCAGTGTGGTAGACAGCAACCAAACAGGGAGGGTGGTAGACAGCAACCACCCAGAGAGAGTGGAGGACAGCAACCACCCAGGGAGGGTGGTAGACAGCAACCACCTAGGGAGGGTGGTAGACAGCACCCACCCAGGGAGGGTGGTAGACAGCACCCACCCAGGGAGGGTGGTATTCAGCAAACACCCAGGGAGGGTGGTAGACAGCAACAACACAGGGAGTGTGGTAGACAGCAATTACCCAGAGAGGGTGGAAGACAGCAACCACCCAGGGAGGGTGGTAGACAGCACCCACCCAGGGAGGGTGGTAGGCAGCAACCACCCAGAGAGGGTGGTAGAAAGCAACCACCTAGGGAAGTTGGTAAACAGCATCCACCCATGGAGGGTGGTAGACAGCAACCTCCCAGGGAGGGTGGTAGGCAGCAACCACCCAGAAGGAATGGTAGACAGCAAACACACAGGGAGGGTGGTAGACAGCAACTACAGAGGGTGGAAGACAGCAACCACCCAGGAAGGGTGGTAGACAGCACCCACCAAGGGAGGTTGGTAGAAAGCAACCACCAATGTAGGGTGGTAGACCTCAACCACACAAGGAGGGTGGTAGACAGCAACCACCCAGGGAGGGTGGTAGACATTAACCACCCCGGGAGGGTGGTAGACAGCAACCACTAAGGGAGGGTGGTAGACAGCAACCACAGAGGAAGGTGGTAGACAGCACCCATCCAAGGAGGGTGGTAGACAGCAAACACCCTGGGAGGGTGGTAGACAGCAACAACACATGGAGAGTGGTAGACAGCTACCACCCAGAGAGGGTGGAAGACAGAAACCACCTACAAAGGGTGGTAGACAGCAACCACCCAAGGAGGGTGGTAGACAGCAACCACCCAGGGAGGGTGGTAGACAGCAACCACCTAGGGAGGTTAGTAGAAAGCAGCACCCAAGGAGAGTGGTAGACGGCAACCACCCAGGGAGGGTGTAGATATCAACCACCCAAAAAGGGTGGTAAACATTAACCACACTGGGAGGGTGGTAAACATCAACTACCCAGGGAGGGTGTTAGACAGCAACCACACAGGGAGGGTGGTAGACAGCAACCACCCAATGAAGGTGGTAGACAGCAACCACCCAGGGAGGGTCGTTGACAGCAAACACCCAGGGAGGATGGTAGACAGCAACCACCCAAAGAGGGTGGAAGACAGCAACCACACAGAGAGGGTGGTAGACAGCAACCACCCAGGGAGTGTGGTAGACAGTAACCACACCCAGGGAGGGTGGTAGACAGCAACCACCTAAGGAGGGTGGTAGAAGCCAACCACCCAGGGAGGGTGGTAGACAGCAACCACCAATGGAGGGTGGAAGACAGGAAGCTCCCATGGAGAGTGGTATTCATCAACCACCCAGTGAGGGTGGTAGACAGGAACCACCCAGCGAGAGTGTTTAGACAGCCACAACCTATAGAGAGTGGTAGACAGCAACCACACAGGGAGGGTGGTAGACAGCAACCACCCTGAAAGGATGGAAAACAGCAACCACCATGGGAGGGTGGTAGACAGCATCCACCCAGGGAGGTGGTAGAAAGCAACCACTTATGAAGGGTGGTAGACAGCAACCACCCAGGGAGGGTGGTTAAACAAACTACCCATGGAGGGTGGTAGACAGAAACCACGCCCAAGGAGGGTGGTAGACAGTAACCAACCGGGGAGGGTGGAAGACAGCATCCACCCAAGGAGGGTGGTAGACAGCAACTACCTATTGAGGGTGGTATACAGCAACCACCCAGGGAAAGTGGTAGACAGCAACCACCTAAGGAAAGTGGTAGACATCAACCACCTAGGGAGGGTTGTAGACAGCAACCACCCTAGGAAGGTGGTATACAGCAACCACCTAGGGAAGGTGGTATACAGCAAATACATAGAAGGTGGTAGACAGCAACCACCCAGGGAGGGTGGTAGACAGCAACCACCCAGAGAGGGTTGTAGACAGCAACCACCCAGGAGGGTGGTAGACAGCAACCACCCAGGGAGTGTGGTTGGCAGCAACCACCCATGGAGAGTGTTTAGGCAGCAACCACCAGAGAAGTGGTAGACAACAACCACCCAAGGAAGGTGGTAGACACCAATGTTACAAAATGACACGACATCTATTAGTAATAGACATCTCCAGTGAACACTAGCATCCAGCCTGTTACTGGGCTTTTGCAACAAAGTCAGTATCCTGGTTCAGTTATCCAACATATTATATAACTTAAGAGGATTGCAACTGATAGGGTACTAACCAACGAAATATATTTAAAAGATTTATTATCAAAGTGAGAAAATCTAGGGTAGCAAAGTAAATCAAATATAAAAATATTAATTAAGATATCAATTAGGTTAATTAGAGGGTAGCTCCTACACTGCTCTCATATACAATAAGTCTGTGCTGAGGGCACATATATATAAAGGACTCAGAAGTACCATCAGGTACAATGTCAGTAATTACAATAATATATACAAATAAGAATAAATGTGTATGAGTGTGCTCCCAGTAACTCTAAGACTCGACTCAACCAGTGTACGACAGAACAATTCGTAAGCTAGCTGCTCTAACAAACAGACAACCAGAACAGCTTGATTGTCCAGTAAAATGACCAATTCGCAGAACAGCAATATAACAGGCAACAGCAACACAGCGTCAGGAACAAGGAAATAGAAAATCGACCCTAACTGGGGACCATCAGTAGATCCTCCAAAACAGTCACAAAACTCCCTTTCTACTGAAACTAGGTTCAGCATAAACAATCCCAAACTGTGGCGGTGCACAGATGCCTTATCGAAGTAGGTCCAGAGCTATAGCTTGAGACCTGAGTTTTATCAGAGTGTCAATGTGACACACAACCCAGAACAACGTCGAAAATCACTGTCTAGTCTATTCTCTGTGAACAGAGTTACACAGAGTTCTGAGAAGTATGATTCGTCTCACCATCGAATGCATACTCTACCCAACAGAGTCTAATGTCGAGAAAACAAGTAGAAATAGGTGTGAGGTGTTGACTCGACGAAGGTCAGCAGGCCAGAGAGAGAGGGAAGAGGAACAACCACCCAGCTCAGGTATGTTCAGAGACTGACTCTTCCCAGGAACTAGACGCCGGCAGCATAACAGTAGTTTGCCAACTCCAAGTCAGTTACGACACTCCAACACCATATAAAATATTACATCCTACCTAATAAATATAGCTAAGTCAAATAATAGTCTAATAATAATATAAAGCAAAATATTAACGATTTAGCTATTATCGAGAATATTAGCAATATAAAATTATAGAAAATGATAATATACATTATATACATTGAGGCCCAATTCAAGGGGCGCAATAAACAACGATAAAGGGAGGGGGTGAACAGCAACCACCCAAGAAGGGTGGTAGACAGCAACCACCCATGGAGGGTTGAAGACAGCAAGCTCCCAGGGAGAGTGGTATTCAGCAACCACCCAGAGAAAGTGGTAGACAGCAACCACCAAGGGAGGGTGGTAGACAGCAACCACCCACTTAGTGTGGTAGGCAGCAACCTCCCACGGAGGGTGGTAGGGAGCAACCACCCAAGGAGGGTGGTAGACTTTAACCAACCAGGGAGGTTGGAGAGAGCAACCACCCAGGGAGGTTGGTAGACAGCAACCACCCAAAGAGGATGGTAGACAGCAACCACCTAGGGAAAGTTGTAGACAGCAACCACCCAAGGAGGGTAGTAGACAGCAACCACCCAGGGAGGGTGGTAGACAGAAATCACCCTGGGAGGGTGGAAGACAGAAACCACCTAGGGAAGGTGGTAGACAGCAACCACCTAGGGAGGGTGGTAGACAGCAACCACCCAGAGAGGGTGGTAGACAGAAACCACCCAGGAAGGGTGGTAGACAGTACCCACCCAGGGATGGTGTTAATCAGCAACCACTCAGAGAGGGTGGTAAACAACAACCACCCAGGGAGGGTGGTAGACAGCAACCACCCAGGGAGGGTGGTAGGCAGCAACCACCAGGGAGAGTGTTTAGACAGCAATCACCCATGGTGTGGTATACAGCAACCACACAGGGAGGGTGGTAGACAGCAACCACCCAGAGAGGGTGGTAGGCAGCAACCACCCAGTTAGGGTGGTAGAGAGGAACCACCCAGGGAGAGTGTTTAGACAGCCACCACCTATGGAGAATGGTATACAGCAACCACCAAGAGAAGGTGGTAAACAACAACCACCCAGAGAGGTTGGAAGACAGCAACCACCCAGGGAGGGTGGTAGGCAGCAACCACCCATAGAGGGTGGTAGACAGCAACCACCCATGGAGAGTGTTTAGACAGCAATCACCCATGGTGTGGTATACAGCAACCACACAGGGAGGGTGGTAGACAGCAACCACCCTGAGAGGTTGGAAAACAGCAACCACCCAGGGAGGGTGGTAGACAGCAACCACCCAGGGAGGGTGGTAGACAGCATCCACCCAGGGAGGTTGGTAGAAGGCAACCACTTATGAAGGGTGGTAGTTAGCAACCAGCCAGGAAGGGCTGTAGACAGCAACCACCCAGGGAGGATTGTAGACATTAACCACCCAGGGAGGGTGGTAGACAGCAACCACCAAGAGAGGGTGGTAAACAGCAACCACCCAGGGAGGGTAGTAGATAGCAACCACCCAGGGAGGGTGTTAAACAGGAACCACACAGGTAGGGTGGTAGACAACAACCAACAAATATAGGTGGTAGACAGCAACCACCCAGGGAGGGTGGTAGACAGCAACATCCCTGGGAGGGTGGTAGACAACAACCACCAAGGGAGGGTGGAAGACAGCAACCACTCAGCGATGGTGGTAGACCGCAACCACCCAAGGAGGGTGGTAGATAGCCACCACCCAGGGAAGGTGGTAGACAGCAACCACCCAGGGAAGGTGGTAGAAAGAAACCACCCAGGGAGGGTGGTAGACAGCAACCACACCCAAGGAGGGTGGTAGACAGTAACCAACCAGGGAGAGTGGAAGACAGCAACCACCCAGGGAAGATGGTAGACAGCAACTACCAATGGAGGGTGGTAGACAACAACCACCCATGGAGGGTCGTAGAGAGCAACCACCCAGGGAGGGTGGTAGACAGCAACCACCCTAGGAAGGTGGTATACAGCAACCACATATGGAAGATGGTAGACAGCAACCACCTAGGTAGGGTGGTAGACAGCAACCACCCTGGGAGGGTGGTAGACAGCAACCACTCAGAGAGGGTGGTAGACAGCAACCACCCAGGGAGGGTGATAGACAGCAACCACCCAAAGAGGGTGGTAGGCAGCAACCACCCACGGAGGGTGGTAGACAGCAACCACCCAGGGAGAGTGTTTAGACAGCAACCACCTATCGAGAGTTTTAGACAGCAACCACAGAGGGAGGGTGGTAGACAACAACCTTCCTGAGAGGGTGGAAAACAGCAACCACCCAGGGAGAGTGGTAGACAGCATCCACCCAAGGAGGTTGGTAGAAAGCAACACTTATAAAGGGTGGTAGACAGCAACCACCCAGGGAGGGTGGTAAACAGCAACCACCCAGGAGGTAGTAGACAGCAACCACCCAGGGAGGGTGTTAAACAGCAACAACACAGGGAGGGTGGTAGACAGTAACTACCCAATAAAGGTGGTAGACAGCAACCTCCCAGGGAGGATAGTAGACAACAACCACCCAGGGAGGGTGGAAGACAGCAACCACATAGGGAGGGTGGTAGACAGCAACCACCCAAGGTGAGTAGTAGACAGCAACCACCCAAGGAAGGTGGTAGACAGCAAACACACCCAAGGAGGGTGGTAGACAATAACCAACAAGGGAGGGTGGAAGACAGCAACCACCCATGGAGGGTGGTAGACAGAAACCACACCCAAGGAGGGTGGTAGACAGTAACCAACCAGGGAGGGTGGGAGAGAGAATCCACCCAGGGAGGGTGGTAGACAGCAACAACCTATTGAGGTGGTATACACCAACCACCCAGCGAAAGTGGTAGACAGCAAACACCCAGGAAGGGTTTTAGACAGCAACCACATAGAGAGGGTGGTAGACAGCAACCACCCAGGGAGGATGGTAGACAGCAACCACCCAGAGAGGGTTGTAGACAGCAACCGCCCAGGGAGGGTGGTAGACAGCAACCACCCAGAGAGGGTGGTAGACTGCACCCACCCAGGGAGGGTGGTTGGCAGCGACCACCCATGGAGAGTGTTTAGGCAGCAACCACCAGAGAAATGGTAGACAGCAACCACCCAGGGAAGGTGGTAGACAGCAACAACCAATGGAGGGTGGAAGACAGCAAGCTCAAAGGGAGAGTGGTATTCAGCAACCACCCAGAGAGGGTGGTAGACAGCAACCACCCAGGAGGGTGGTAGGCAGCAACACGGAGGGTGGAAGCAACCACCCAGGAGGTGGTGCATTAACCAACAGGGAGGTGGAAGCAACCACCCAGAGAGGGTGGTAGACAGCAACCACCCAGAGAGGATGGTAGACAGCAACCACCCAGGGAAAGTAGTAGACAGTAACCACCCAAGGAGGGTGGTAGACAGCAACCACCCAGGAGGGTTGTAGGCAGCAACCACCCAGGGAGGGTGGTAGACAGCAACCACCCATGGAGAGTGTTTAGACAGCAATCACCCATGGAGTGGTATATAGCAACCACACAGGGAGGGTAGTAGACAGCAACCACCCTGAGAGGTTGGAAAACAGCAACCACCAAGGGAGGGTGGTAGACAGCAACCACCCAGGGAGGGTGGTAGAGAGCATCCAACCAGGGAGGTTGGTAGAAAGTAACCACTTATGAAGGGTGGTAGTCAGCAACCACCCAGGGAGAGCGGTAGACAGCAACCTTACAGGGATGATGGTAGACATTAACCACCCAGGGAGGGTGGTAGACAGCAACCACCAAGAGATGGTGGTAAACAGCTACCACCCAAGGAGGGTAGTAGACAGCAACCACCCAGGGAGGGTGTTAAACAGCAACCACACTGGGAGGGTGGTAGACAGCAACCACAAAATATAGGTGGTAGACAGCAACCACCCAGGGAGGGTTGTAGACAGCAACCACCCATGGAGGGTGCTAGACAGCAACCACACCCAAGGAGGTTGGTAGACAGTAACCAACCAGGGAGAGTGGTAGACAGCAACCACCAAGGGAGGGTGGAAGACAGCAACCACTCAGCGATGGCGGAAGACAGCAACTACCCAAGGAGGGTGGTAGATAGCCACCACCCAGGGAAGGTGGTAGACAGCAACCATACAGGGAAGGTTGTAGACAGCAACCACCCAGGGAGGGTGCTAGACAGCAACCACACCCAAGGAGGGTGGTAGACAGTAACCAACCAGGGAGAGTGGAAGACAGCAACCACCCATTGAGAGTGGTAGACAGCAGCCACAGAGGGAGGGTGGTAGACAGCAACCTATCTGAGAGGGTGGAAAACAGCAACCACCCTGGGAGGGTGGTATACATTATCCACCCAATGAGGGTGGTAGACAGCAACCATCAATGGAGGGTGGTAAACAGCAACCACCCAGAGAGGGTAGTAGACAGCAACCACTATTGGAGGGTGTTAAACAGCAACCACACAGGGAGGTTGGTAGACAGTAACTACCCAATAAAGGAAGTAGACAGGAACCACCCAGGGAGGGTAGTAGACAGCAACCTCCAGGGAGGGTGGTAGACAACAACCACCCATGGAGGGTGGAAGACAGCAACCACCCAGGGAGGGTGGTAGACAGCAACCACCCAAGGAGGGTGGTAGACAGCAACCACCCAGGGAAGGTGGTAGACAGCAACCACCCAGGAAGGGTGGCAGACAGCAACCACACCAAGGAGAGGTGGTAGATAATAACCAACCATGGAGGGTGGAAGACAGCAACCCCCCATGGAGGGTGGTAGACAGAAACCAACCAGGGAGGGTGGAGGAGAGCATCCACCCAGGGAGGGTGGTAGACACCAACCACCTATTGAGGGTGGTATACAGCAACCACTCAGGGAAAGTGGTAGACAGCAACCACCTAGGGAGGGTTGTAGAGAGCAACCACCCTAGGAAGGTGATATACAGCAACCACCTAGGGAATGTGGTAGACAGCAACCACATAGAGAGGGTGGTAGACAGCAACCACCCAGGGAGGGTGGTAGACAGCAACTACCCAGAGAGGGTTGTAGACAGCAACCACCCAGGGAGGGTGGTAGACTGCAACCACCCAGGGAGGTGGTTGGCAGCGACCACCCATGGAGAGTGTTTAGGCAGCAACCACCAAAGAAGTGG